>JAATLQ010032073.1:0-14609 GCA_013421005.1 Heliconius erato x Heliconius himera | reverse complement strand
CCTTCAATTTGTTTAGTGTACTTTTTGCACCACTCACTGTTATAAGATTAGCACGTTTAGGGTCCGACATTTTCCACCAAATTCCAGTATAAAATGATTTTTTTCAAAGCATGACACGGCCTGCATTTTCAAACTGTGTACCACATTGCCACCATGTTGGAATTCATTGTTTGGGTTCTGAGCGCTACGGAATGAACTGGAACTAGCCACCGTTTTGATACATGCGCCGATAGATGGCACTGTAGCTTACTTTAATTAACACTAGATAGCACTACATTTTTCTGTAATAAAATTGAATTTTGTATGCAATAAATAAAATATGAATAAAGTACCCTAATATATCTATTATGAGTATATAATTTTTTAAATATTTCCTTATTTTTTAGTAGAAAGTTTAATTATAATAATAAGTTTGTGTATGAACCTTAAGTTTCAATAATGGTTGTGTGGTATACAAAAATGGTCACATAATAAATCCCATATATTTCGATAGATGTCGTTTTTTTAGTACTGTCATGTGTTATTGGACTGCTTTACCGACAATTGTTTTATTTTTATTGGGATTTTTTTTAGTTTAGATAAATATTATAGATATTATGATAATTTTAACAACTTTATTTAAACATTTTTTTATTAACTTTATAATATACACTTAACTTGCTAATTAATATATAAAAGGGCGTCAATTGACCTGCACCTAACTGTTCTGTAGTATCATTTTGGCAAACTATAAAATAAGAAATATTTAGTGAATGATGATATCTCTATTATTATATATAATTATGTTACGATTTTTTTTTGTACCTTTATTTTCTATAATGTGGTTGTTATATTTTTTACATTTTATGTGTTGTTGTACTTACTTTTTTGAGGTTCCGTACCTTTAAAACAAAAAAGGAACCCTTATAAAATCACATTGTTGTCCGTCCGTCCGTCCGTCGAAAAAAAACTATACATTTGTGGTTAAATCCTAAAAAATAATAGCCTTGAAAGCCCAAGTTAGGTATCAGATGGAAGGGCTCTATGTGAATGGCTAAGCAAAGCTTGAATTTGATAAAAAAGATCGAGAACTCCAATTTTGTAAGGAACGCTCCGTGGTCGTGCACGACTTTGGTTTTTCTGTTTTTTTTTGTTAAAATGTACTAGTATAATTTTACTACGATAGCCTAAATTGAGCTAGCTCAAGGAACATTATACTCCATAGAGCATGCTTGATTCGGTTATTATGGTTATGTTATCTGAAAAAAATGTTTTTTACTAGATAAATAATTTATTTAATTCAAATCACTAAAAATTAATCAAAAAATATTACATACTATATTTTAAGTAAACTCTATAATTATGATTTCCAAGAGATTTCAGTTCAAAAGTTTTGTATTAATGCTACGTTTCGATATATAGTAAAGCAAGTACCTAAAACATTGCTGTTTTTACTAAAACTATTTAATGTCGTAAAATATGTGTGTTCTTTTCATATATGACGATCAAATTGTTTTTATATTTATATAAGAAAGAAGCAAACATTTTTTTTACTAATAAATATATGACTAGAGTTCATATATTAATATAATATTCGTTGTTTATAATTCTTACGAAATTTATATGATATGTTCGTCTGAATCTTGTGCTCGAGGCAGTTGAAAGCAATCAAATATATTGATAATAAATATTTAAAAAAACCTATAGATAGACAGAATCGTGAAAACGGCCTAATCTAAAACTGCACTTATAAATACATACAATTAAGTACTTAATCAAAATGACATAAAATTGCATTCTCAAAAAATTTTTACAAAAAAATTAATAAATCTATATTTTTTAAGTTCTTAAGAGTGAATAAAACATCTGTCTATATGTATATTATGTTGTGTGTCATTGCAAGATTTTTGGTTAGAGACCATCCAGTTCAAATATTTAATTTAATTTATCGGGGAGTTTCTTCTATACAGGTGTCAAAATCATTATTTTCAGACGTAAATAAAGCATTTTTTCCTTAATGTTGGCATCGCATTGAATTATAGATTAAATGACATAACAGTAATTGTTTGAACAGAAAAATCTAAATCGTCTAATGTATTATTTATTTATTTATTATTTGTTATATATATATTTTTGTTGATGTTATTTGTTGCTGTGACTTTTAAGGGGTTAGGTAAAATGTATTTTCACAAAAAATAAAGAAAGATAGAAATATAAAACAAAGATTAAACTTAATAATATTTTTAAACATCTTTAAATGCTATTAAGTCTGATGTGAGATCATTATCCAATACCTCTAATGATTTTACAAAATTTTGTCTTTAGAAACTCAATTTAAACGAAAAAACCTAAGTATAGTAATTATAAAACTCCATTCAGATTTAACGGAGTGTGGTTATTAAAAAAACGACACTATCAGCGTTGGGGGTCTTAGGGGGTCTTAGGGGGTAAGGAGGTTTGGAAACGTTGATGAGTTGGACATTATGAAGCCGAGATTCCTATTAAGATAAAGGACATTAGTCTCAGTTGGGCACTGTTCTAGCGTTCCAGTTCTTGATGGTTGTAAACCTAATTTTTTGTAATATTTTTGTATTTCCGTTGAAAGTCGTGCTTCCGGGTGAGTGAATAAAAATTTGGAATTGTGAAATGAGAGAATAAATTTAAAATTTTATTAAGTCTAAATTTATTTAAGGATATTTTTATATAAATTACACCAGTACCTAGGTAGATGTTTCATATATAATATTATAATGTATAAAAATTACATATTATATAAAATAGGTTAGTAGGCAAATCTTACTCCCACAAAAAAAAGGTAGTTCTATAAATTTTATATACGAAATTTTATTCTGTCATGACGAGTTTTTTCTTCAACTTGCCTAAAGTAAAGGAAGCAGCGAGTAGCCATTATTTTAGGGATTCCAAGATATACGGTGGCAGTTCAAGAATATTATTCATTAGGAAAAATGAAATTTACCTTCTTGACGTCATTATAAAATAAATGAATGACTTTTTATAATCACCGTTTTGAATTTCCGTAAATGACTATGGATTCTGTTCTGTGAGTTTGTTTTATTAGTTACGATTATGAGAAAAAATGAATATAATTATAATTATTATAGGGAAGTATAAAAATGTATTTGAATTTATCTTTTGTGAGGCCAGTTGTGGCGCAGGGGCACAAGTGTGTGACTGAACGGGATAGTATGTGGGTTCGATTCCTATTCAAGGAAATTCAATATTTAAAATTTTCATTTTGACGCTTTGGTGTCGAGACAAAACGTGGCGTTGTGTTCTGCCACTCAATACGCCATTGCGTATTCTGGAGGCATTCCTCCAATTTTTTTTTCCGTGAGGAGCGGAACTTCCTCTACCTACTCTGCATGTGGAATACAGTGAGAAGTTGATAAAAATCAATGGTGGTTTCGATCTTCATTAAGGGCTATTTTATTATAACATTTAAAATTATTTTAGTTTTCATGAAATGCGACGTTGCGTAATGTAAACCAGTCAATATTATGTAGAAAAAGGTATGACTGTTCGTTATAAATGAGATTTGAATTATATTTTGTTAGGTTCATGGATGAATAATTTTGGAAAGTTTGTCAAAGCTTTGTAACAAATAATGATAATTACTAGCACCAACATTTAATAATTCAAAGCTGTTGTAACTGCGTCTCAAATTATTTATTAATAGGTTTCTCTGTTTAATTATTTACCATATTTAAAATAATCAAAAATCAATCAGCTTCACGCTACTGCCACTGCAGGGTGTACCTGGTGTTAAGACACTCCGTTCTCCACTTTCCGTTGAATTCTGGACGCATTGCGTGCTGAGTGGCGGAACTAACCGCCGCGCTTTGCCTCGACACCAGAGCGAAGAAATATACATTTAAATAACATTTCATTACCTCGAGTGGGGATCGAACTCACAACCAGTCGCGTTTACAATCACACTTTGTGCCCCTGCGCCATGACTGGCTTCAAAATCATAATTTCTCTATATGATAGAAAACGTGACATATTTATAACGCTGCTAATCTTAACACCTCAAGTGACCTCTTACCCTCGTTTGTCCTTAGTTCAGTTAGTCTATTCAAGACCGGTTTCCCTTTTAGGAGCAAAGCTGCCAGCTGCGTAAAGAGATAATATAACTACCGTAGGGCGTTTTAATGACCTCCAAGTCTAGGTAAGGTATAGGGAGTTTGTTACTTAAACATATTTTTACTTCGTGGAAGTATTAGAAAACATATTTAGAGCATTATTTATAATATAATATGGAAACATTTAACTTTTTTTTGTAATTTTAATTTGACTTCAACATCATGATTAATCTTTGAAATTATTTCTTGATAAATCGCTTTTATTACTTTTAATTAGTGTTTTAAATTAAATAATAAAATATTTGAATTAAAGAGTGTAAATAAAAGTTAATTAATCGATATAATTGTAATTATCAATTAATTCCTTGTAATTGAGGCCGGTAGTGGCGCAGGAGCACAAAGTCTGACTGTAAACGCGACTGGTTGTGGGTTCGATCCCTACTCGAGGAATTGTAATATTTATTTAAATTTATATTTCCACTTCTACGCTCTGTTGTCGTCTGGTGTTGAGTGACGTCACTCAGCACGCAATGCCTCCAGAATTCGGCGGAAACTGGGAAACGGAGTGTCTTAACACTAGTTCCCTCTGCTGGCGGGTTCCCTCAGGTTGGCTGTGAGCGGGATACAGTGTGAAGCTGATTCCTTCTTCGTATCATACAATACTTTTATGAATTCAGTTGAATTATTTCTTTGTATCATAATTCAGTGATAATAATTCAATTGAATTCATAAAAGTACGCAATATATTACGCACAATTATCGTCCGTAAATCGACTTTACAGACAATCAGTTTGTTTTCTGTAAACAATAATTTGAGTAAACATCAGACAATAGTTGTTTGCTTTATTTAAACAGTCATATATTTATCAAGCACATCTCTTTTACATTTTAATTTGACAGTGACAGCTGTCATAGTAAAGTTTTTTTATGAGAAAGAAAAGAAAAGTAAAGAAAAAGAGAGTAAGAAACCATTTAGCATTTCATGGATTTAACAGTGTGGGTATCCACTGCTGGATTGACGGGCCCAGGGTAGTGTTTGGGATTTGCGACCCAAATGTTGGTCTGATGGTCTTCACTGTCCTGCCTATCTCAATACCTAACCACGTTCGAAATGTTTTTATTAGTGACGTCTGTGAAGTACGTTCTAGAAATAAATGGATGACTACTCTAGATAGGTCTGCTTGTATACCACTATAGGCAGATATGGCTGTTATACCTCTGGCTCCTACCTCTACTGCATACAAATTATATTTAAACTTATTCCTGAGAAAGCGTGGAGTTAAGTTTCGCCATTCAACACCACTAGGTTTCCAGGTTCTCCCTCTGCTGTAAAACAAAATAAAAAATACCAAATTAAAGAAAAAAATCTCTGAGCCTACGAACAAACTGATTGAAATCCTTAAAATTTTATTATCACGCGGATTAGGCCCGCTCTCTGAATCATCGCTTAGGAGCGATTTATTTACTTTGTTCCAAATGCCCTTTCATTTTATATTCAGTTCAGGTTTCTTTTAATACTCGGGTTATTCAATTTATATTTTCTTAATCGGGGAACGGTATTTTTTTTGTAATTTTCTGTGATTTATTTTTAGGTTATAGACTAATATTTTGATGGATTCTTTCTTTCGTCTTTAAATTTACTTAAGTAAATATTTTTTCTTTCGTAATTCTTAAATCAAGTGGCTTGTTCATTTTACTTATTAATTTATTAGTAAATTAAAATTTAGGCAACGGAGGCCCGTCATAATGCAGAAGCATATGGAATCTGGGAATATGACGATGATGATGGATATAGCGTAAAACTTAAAAAAAACATATTCTTTTACATTGTACATCTCCCCTTTTATTGTAAAACTATTTAAAGTAAGAGAGAGAGTAAGAGAAGTAGGGTGAGACCTTGGTTGACCTTCGAAAACACAGTATTAAAGACACTCAAGGAAAATCATATAAAAAGCATTAGACTTAGGAGGGGTGAAAGAGGTTTGCAGACACCGTAGCGCTTGGCGCTCCGTACTTTTTGACTACCCTGCTAGGGAGGATACAGCGTGAAGCTAAATTAAGTTAAAATATTTAAAGTAATTAGTTATTTTGTTCAGACCTCCTTGTAAATTTCGTTCAGGCGTCTTCGAATAATCGCTGAACATACATAAAAAAAGAAGCTTCCGACGAATTAATAACCTCATTTTTTTGAAAATCGGTTAATAAATAAGAGCGGGAAACGTTAAAGAAGATCCATAGTATTCATGTCATGCAAATATTTACGATCACTTAACTAATATCCTTCATTTTCATTCATACTTTACTCTTTTAAGCCTTAAATAAATCTCATTACAAATTGTAATTGACATTTTAATTTATAAGGACGCAGCTCTTAGGTACCAGGGCCCGGCACGGTTCATTTAAATACTGAACGCCTGCCAAATAACAGAGAGCAATAAAAAACTTTAGACACGAGATAAAGCTGCCATTAGAGGACGATTTTTGAAAGCTCAGCTCAGCTTCTTTTATATATAAAAAAATAAACATTTTAATTAAACTAAGCAAAACTTCAATATAAAAAAGGTTTTCTCTGAAAATAGAAATTTCTATGACTGCCCGTTGGCATAGTAAAAAATGAGATTGAGAAGTTGCATTCAGAACTTTCATCATTATTTAATAAGTTAATATATTTTTAAAAAGCTTGTCGTACTTTTCAATGCAAACATAAATAAGATTTCTGTTATCAATAGTTTTCATTAGCATCTCTTTATGAATACTTCTGTCATTATTTAGTATTATGATTTTCTGTGCGGAAAATATTTTTATATTGAGACCGCTGTGGCACGGCGGCACAATGTCTTACTGTACACGCGACGGTGGTGGGTTGGATTCTCTTTCAGAGGAATGAATTATGTTCGTTCCTTGCTCTTGTAACAAGATACAGAGTTTTTTAAGGAGTTAAGGAAACATAGAGATGTTCTAACATGCAATGCCTTAAGGAGTCGTAGGAAAATGGGGATTACTAACACAAAATAAGTGGGTAGTTGATGGTAAGAGGGATATTTTCAGGGAAACTTTGTCGTCTTTTTTGTTTGTAATAAAATATGTCGTAATCATACGCCAAATACTAGTGAGGAGGCAATAAACTGTAAAATATAGAAATTTTCTACATATTTTTTTCATGGAAAAAATACGTGGCGCGTGGATGGAAGTTTGTACGAAACCACACAATAGTGGAGTGTCACGCATCCATATGGGGATAGCAATGGTCCGGAAATTAGAAAAGTGGACCCGCAATTTTACATATGCCTATATTAGATATGGCTTTTTATTCTACTGTGAATTGTATATTTGTTTGCAATATTTTATTTCAAAATATATTTCCTTATATGTCATAATAATAAAAAAATATATAATTATCTTATCTCAAGGGGCCGGTCGTGGCGCAGAGGCACAAAGTGTGACTGTAAAATCGACTCGTTGTGGATTGGATCCCCACTCGAGGCAATGAAATATTTATTTACATTTATATTTTTATTTCTTTGCTTTGGTGTCGAGGCAAAGCGCGGCGTTGAGTTCCGCCACTCAACACGCAATGCCTCCAGAATTCAGTGGAAAGTGAGGAACGGAGTGTCTTAACACAAGGTTCCCTCTGCCTAAACTGCTGTGTGCGGGATGAATTATGCAATAATATTTTTATTATAATAAATCTAAAACTTACTCGTAAACCGACCTTCTCTCACGTTCGCTATAACAAACCGTAAATCCAGTGGAATATTAATAACTCATTTCTGCTTTCGGATCCAATATAAGTAGGCATTTAAATAAATTTCATCATGAGCGAAATACACTTGCGTCCGATTACAATATTTATGAGAC
Organism: Heliconius erato x Heliconius himera; assembly: GCA_013421005.1. NCBI lineage: Eukaryota > Metazoa > Arthropoda > Insecta > Lepidoptera > Nymphalidae > Heliconius > Heliconius erato x Heliconius himera. The sequence goes on along the minus strand of JAATLQ010032073.1, from coordinate 6,669 downwards.
TCCCTCCCCGGTTCGTGACTGAAATTTCACCCTTTCTTCCAAACGCCACTTCCCAATTACTTGGGATGTGAGAAGAAAGTGTGGAAGCCATGTGGTATGCTCACGTGAGGTTGAAAGGTTTTTATCTTTTTTAATACAAACCGCGGCGTTTATTTCCGTTATTCAACATGCGATAACTCGGAAATTGGGCAATCGTGGTGAACGGAGTCCTTTATTAGGTTTCCCGGGGCCTTCCCTGCCCATTCATTCTCTTCATGCGGTATACAGCATGAAGCTAAAAAAAATACTTATCTCATATCCGTATAGTAGATTGATACAATCAAGTGAAATTGTCTTAAGCGTTTTGTTATAAAAAAAAGAAACATGGCAAAAATACTTTATAAACAAATAAACTAATGAATTTCGTTTTGAAACTAAATTACCAATTCGAAAAAATAACGTTCCTATTATATATTTTTTATGTTTTACCAATAGGTCTGTCCGGTTTTCTAATGTTAAAGTTTAGGATTTTTATGCTAAAATTTGGAATCCGCGGTCAATTTTCCTTTATTATATTTTAATGTAAAATTATTAAGAAAAGAGAGATAAATAAAAGAAAAAGAAATTCGTATCTTATATTCAAACAAAATACACATATCTATTATGACCATTATCGTTAAGGTCAACAAGAAATCATATATTAAAAATAAACAATAAAACCAAACAACAGGGGAAATTCAACAATCCAATACATTTAATTTTCTAAATAACTCTCTTAGTTACTTACATACAATTTTAAAAAAATAGCACATCCATTCTTCCCACATCCCACACCTGAGGGTATTTTTGCATAGAATATTTTTCAGTTCAATCCCACTAGATATAGGCGAACATTCGATAACCGACAGCCTCGTAGGGTTGGAGGCGCTATATTTTATTTATACGAGCAACAGCTACGCCCTGTCTAGGGTTATATTGAGATCAAATTCTAAACTTGTCGTGTACCTACTTGTGATACTAGGGTACATATTATTAGTATTTTTTTTTAAATTATTGTATCCATATGCTTATGTTCATTTTGTGATGTGATTATTTTTAGATATTGGAGTCATAGTAAAAGATTGTGTTTCTCTTATTTATTGGAGGGTTGGTGGAGAATGTAGTTATTTTGTTAATGTATCAAAAAAACTGGAGGAAGGTCACGTAAAAAGCATGAGGACCCCCGGAGGGCATATATGAAGAGGTTGATGACAGTGGACGAGGCGAAAGATGTATTTAGAGACCGTAGCGTTTGGCGTTCCGTTCTCTCTGATTAACCCGCTAGGGATAGTCTGTCAGTCTGTGTGATAGACTGTCGCGAAGCTAAGTCAAGTTTTTTATTTAAGTTTATATTGCTATTATGAAATCAATTTATAATCTTGTTTTTCTGATGCTGATAGATTTACACTAATGTTTTATTTGTTGAAATTGAGGCTATCGTGGCGCAGGAGCATAAGCGTGCGACTGTAAACGCGACGGTTGTGGGTTGGATTCCCATTTGAGGGAATTAAATATTTAAATTTTCTCGCGCTGGTAAGGAGGCAAAGCCCGGTGTTGAGTTTCGCCACTCAATACGCTATGCCTTATGAATTTTTGGGAAAGTGGGGAACAGAAGTGTTAATGGGGAACGGAAAAAATATATATTTGACTATGATGACCTGTTAAAATGTCCAAGCATGTGTGTTTAATAGTATGTTTGTCCACCATTTCGCAAAAGCTCAGAAAGTTATGCAGAGATGATTCTTATTGATTTAACAAAATTATGTTCTAACAAAGGAGAACAGTCCAAATTTAGTCAAAATTAGTTTATCAGTTTTTGAGACATGAATATTTACGTACTCCTAGAGTATTTACAATATCTGTTTCTAGGTATCTGGGGCAATTGACAAGGTACATGTGTAAAATCGATTTAATTTTGTCAAAAAAATTTTTTTCGATCCTTTGAGAGTAAATTCATAAAAATCTATATTCTAAGTTTAATTTAACTCTAATTAGACAAACATACTAAAAAAGTAAAAGTTAATTGGCCATAACACCCTATATTAAACAGCTCATAAAACAACATTCAATAAGTTCCAAGTAAATATTCCATTCCATAGACACGACGAACAGCCAGGCGTGCTTAATTAATAATCTTTAAGATTTGCCTCTACAAATATAATTATTTTCCACCGTCACGTTGTTACATCGCACCGCAGTAATTTACATTTATGACGAAATTGGCTTGGTTATTTCGACATTTGGTTTTAGATAGAGTACTATTAATTAGGATATTTATGTTGTTTCGTAGATAGCATAGTATCGGGTCATTGTATTGTATTGTAGTTACTATAATAAAGGATAGTTCAAAAAAACACGCTTTTGTATAAGTAATAAGTATAAAATATAAAGAGAGAAAAGAAATAAGAAAAGTCAGTAATAAAGAAGAACATCATTTAATAAGGAAAACTCTATTCATTATATGAAACAGTACGCGGTTACAATTGTTTCTAGAATATTCAACACGCAATTGTTACGTGTTTTAAGTAAACTCGTGGTTTTCAGTGGCTTGTTTATAGTAAATTTGTATTATATATAACAAGATGATATTGTTTTTTCCTTATTAATAAAAAAAATATATATATTTATATATGAATGTGGATACCACACAAGGTATTTAAGGTTTATTTATTTTAATTGTGGGTTAAATTATATACTAGACAGTTCACAATTATTAACACTTTTTTCACAAATTGATGAATAATAGATACAAATATAAACCTTAATAATAAACATCAATAGTCATTTATGTAAAATATATATTAAAATATTTAATACATTTCAATAATACCTGTTGTTGTGAATTATACAAATTCTTACTTTTCGCCAATTTTTGGAGATTTTTAGTGTTGAGTAGTTTAACTCAACGCCGCGCTTTTATCTTTCATAGTGGTTACTCATTCTGGTATGATTCTGTTTATGACATAAAGTTTTCAGTGCTATTATAAAATTTACTTACCGAGACTCGAACCCGGACCTTAGACAGTTTCCGAGAGGCGCAATTTAAAGTCATGTTTAAATTCCATATTTTAACAAATATTTTTTATATATGACTGTATATGACTAAAACTTTATTCTTTTTAATATTGGCAACAGTGCTGTAAATGAATAATTCAATATAGGGATTTAATATTATAGTACTTTTATTAGTTTTGTTACAGGGAAACTTTTAATAAGTTTAAAGTTATAAGGATAATGCACTAGGCACGTTTGGGATGTATCCAAGTATTAAATGAAGTATAGTTCAATGGTTTAGGAGTAACTGTTTAGTTAAAGATTCAAAACTTATGTTAAGATAGCAATGATTTGTCATAATTTTTTTAAATGTCAGCGTGTCATTATTTACCGTTTTAGTGAACGTATGACAATTTTAAGGTAGCGTAGCGGAATTTTGTCATTCAGGCTGTATCCCGCACACACCAGGAAAGGCAAAGGGAACCTGGTGATTTTTTGTTAAGACATTTCGTTCTCGTTAAGATACTTTGGTCCCCCACTTTCCGCTGAACTCTCTCACTTTGCTAGTTTAGTTAGTTATGTAAAAAACATATTTAGCGCTGGATAGTCCATTTACGGAGAAAGGCTATAGGCCATACTACATCTCGTTAAGTCGTCGATATGGAATCCATCGTACTTCCGGCTAGAGTTACCTGAGGCACTAAGAATCTGTTGTGTCATACATTACTCTCAGTTATTTATACTAGAAGAGAACGAATTCATAGGTAAAATAAATAATAATACCAAAAGGAGCGAGTCGTGACGCAGGGAAATAAAGTGTGACTGTGTTTTACTGTGTTGTACAGACTGGTTGTGGGTTCGATCCCCACTCGAGAAGATGAAATATTTATATATGGACATAGAAATTTAAGTAAATATTTCTTTGCTCTGGTGTCAAAGTGGTAAACAGAGAGTCTTAACACTAGGTTCCCTCTGCCAACCCTGTTGTGCGGGATACAGCGTGAGCTGATTTATTTTTTGTTTTGATAAAAAAAACACGCTTTCCTGAAAAAAAAAATAACTAAAAAGTTATTTAGTTTTTTAACCATTATTTATTATAATTTGTAATTCCCATTGACCTGCAATTGCCGGAAATTACGAAACTTTCGGTGGGCGATGGAACTCACATTTGACCCGTTAATATTTCATATTATTGCATTGTCATCGAGCCTTGATAAGTATGCAAAATTTTAAATTAATTCGTCATTTCAAGGGTTGGTCGAAATGGTCGAAATGGAAGGTCCTGTTCAAAGTTTTCTTTATGAACATAAATATTACCGAAGCTGATAAAACCATGTTAAAAATAATATTATATTATAAAAGAAAAGTAGAAGCAAATGTACTCTACATTTGCAAATAAAATATTATCCATTCTATGTAAGTACATATAATCGGGCCGAGCTTTTCTGTACGAGTACCTGCAGCATGTGATATTTTTATTAAAAGTTTCCAAAGAAAATCAAACGCTTATAGCTTTCAAAGATGTTTGTAGTGAAGAGTGGATAAATACAGAGATTTATAATATATTTTTGTATGTAAATATAATTTATAGTATGTTCCATGAATATTAAGTTGTGTTTAAATATCATTTTTAAATTCACACACACATGAAAATTATATTTTTAGATTTGTTTCACAAAAAAATCTCACTTACTTCGATTCTCTTCGTGTTTCTATCTATCATAACACAGAGAGAATGATTATATTTAAATTAGTATTTTTATATAAGAAGTGAGGCAATGAGTTCCGCTTTTTTTTTAGCTTACGTAATTTCCCGCACATATTTACATATAAAATTGGTGTTTGGTATAAGAGGAACAAACAATCAAATATATTTAAATATCATATATTTATTTAATCAAAGTATGAACCAATGTTATGTATGCGCTTTTGCCATCTCATAGGTAGTTCATTGATCCCTTTACAAAAAAAACATTCGGATGTGATTCAATAAAATTTGTGAAGGCGGTTTGTAATGCTTCATCGGAGTTAAAATTTTTGCCTTGCAAAGTAAAAAGTTACAAATTTCGAAAGAAATGGTAATCTGTTGGAGCAAGGTTCGGGGAGTACGGTGGATGTCTTAGACATTCCAATTGAAATTCTTCTAATTTGGTAGCAGTCTGCTGTGAAGTGTGTGGTCTAGCGTTGGACCAGCCTCAGTTGTTTAACAACTAACTATTCTATAATGGTTTGCAATTGCTGACAATATACGTCTACCGTAATCGTCTGGCCAGATTTGAGAAAACTGTACCGAACGAAACGAAATAACTTTTTTGAGTAATTTTTCGTTTGGGGCAGGACTTGGCTAGCTTGCCAGGGTCTAGTTATTGCGATAAACGCTTCCAATTATCGTAGAGAATCCACTTTTCATCACAGACAATGATTTGATTTAAAAACCTTTCTTTGTTTCCGGTTAAGTAATTTAACACAGCAGCAGCAGTCGACACTCGTTTGCCGGAATTCCTAACCAAAGAGGAGAGATTTGTGATTAATGTGTCCAGTACGACAAAGCGCCAATTACATACATATGTAAAGACCTAATACTACATTCCGTCCCCATTAAGACACTTCTGTTTGCCACTTTTTGATCCGAATTTTTGAAACATTGCGTGTTGAGTGGCGAAACTCAACGCCGCGTTTCGAAAGTTCTGCCACTTAAAATTCAATGTTTCGAATTCGGGAGGAAAATGAAGAACGGGTTGTATTGACACTAAGTTCTTTCCAAAAAAAACTTATATTTTACTCTATTTTCGTTTACTCTGTATCGTTGCAGGTGCATATTGCACGCGTGACCCGGATCCGCGTGGGATTTACATAGCATTACGAGCTTCCACACTCAATTGTTTATCGGAAAACCAATACAAATAAGAACGTTGTTATACGACAGATATACATACTCGAATATGTAAGTAATTTATATTTACTTTGGTGTAGATTTTTTTTAATTAAAATATGTGGACTAAGTTTTGCCTGTGGCTTCGTTGACTTTATGGGAACTTAAAATTTTCGAATTATTTTTATGGGAACAGAGTGCCTTAATAGTAGGTTCTCAGATTCCTATGTGCAGCGTGGAGCTAGAGATGAAGAAAAAAAAATGATTGATACAATTTAAGTACCCGAGGATATTGATACAATCTAAGTAACGATGACCGCAGGTACCGTGGGTTACATTGAATTGATTGTATTGATTTATTGTATGAAAGTTATAACCTTCCTCGATAAATCGATTAAAAAAAATCATTAAAACCAGTACTTCCAGAGATTAGTGTGTTTAAACAAACAAACAAACCCCTCAGTTTTATTAAGTATGTAGTATTACATTTTTGTCTTCAGGCATATTTTTTAGAAGCCCGTCGTGGCGCAGGGGCACAAACTACAAATGGCCTAAGATCCCATCGTTTAAAACTGTAGGGATTAGATTTTCTAATGAAACTTATATTTAAGAATGATACATGATAGTAGAATAGATTACACTAGGGTTGCCCAAAAAAATCCTGCCGCAATCACCTTTAATTAATGTTTTTCGTAACTCGTTTTTGGAGAAAATTGCACTTATATGTTTTTTATGTGAATCGCACATAATTTGAAAGAAAATCGCATAAGGAATTGGAAAAACAA
>JAATLQ010032072.1:0-12972 GCA_013421005.1 Heliconius erato x Heliconius himera | reverse complement strand
TAAAAAGAACATAAAGTTACAAAAATATATATGTGTAATAAATAATTAGCTTTATATATATTTTATAAATATCAAATATCAACAATGGTCGTATTTTTTTATTTAAAACAATCAGAAAATCTTTGACGATAATGTCGTAAAAAATCTTATTAGAAGTCATTATAGTTGTCAATCAATTGTGCATATTAAATCAATAATCATGTATTTTAGACGGGCGAAGCCGTGGGCGAGCCGCTAGTCTCTTAATATAAAAATTAAGAGCTGCCCTTTTAACAAACGTATTTTTTCGGTGTCCGGAACAATATTTTCACTATAACGAAAAAAATATATATATTTTGGCTCACCCTAATACACGTATATGTATATATTATAGTAATCAAAACAAATAACGACTTACCCGAAGGTGTGTTATACACAAAATCAGTCCTTTCCAAAGCGCCTTCGTAAATGCGCCTCATGTAGTGTCTGTATTGAGGTCTCTTTACTAAATCTATTTCGCCTGTCGCTCTAGATATTACTGTAAAAATTGTAATTTACTTATTTTTTATATTCTTTTCTTTATTCTCCCTAATTATAAAGAAAAGAATACAAGCATTTGTGCCTTTTTGTACACAACAAAGAATTATTACAGTACACAGTACATACAGTAATATTATAGTCAGTTGGATTGAATGCGACAATTCTTAGTAATTACTGATTCTAATTGAAAAGTTATTTCTGTCTTGGATAGACCATACATCGAGGAAGGCTATAAGCTATATATCACGTTAATCGTTTCGGAATAACACATTGTAATTGTTGAATATTATTTGTCATATACAACGAGTTATTTCCGTTTGAAAACACAGGCGAAGCCGCAGGTAACAGTTAGTATTTAATATTGATATATGTGACAATAGAATATATATATATGCAATGTTTACATTTGTTTTTTAGAACAACGTTCGAAAAACCTGAATTAATTGTGATATAGTTTTCACTTTTTATAATTTTTCTGTTTGAAATGGTTATATTACTAAAAAAAGTAAATCAGCATCACGCTGTATCCCGCACACAACAGGGTAGGCAGAGGGAACTTAATGTTAAGACATTCTGTTCCCCACTTTCTGCGGAATTCTGTAAGCATTGCGTGTTAAGTGGCAGAACTCAACGCCGCCCTTTTGCCTCGACACCAGAGCGAAGAAATGGAAATATAAATTTAAATAAATATTTCATCTCCTTGAGTGGGCATCGAACCTACAACCAGTCGATTTTGCACTCACAATATGTGCCCCTGCGCCATGACCCTCCGCCGCTAAAAAAGTAACTATAAAAAATGTTTTCTACACTCAACTAATGTTTTATTATTTCTCCATTTTACCTTATTTTTCACGCATAATTTGCTTTCTTAATTACTCTCTTAAATTGTGAGCCAACCAAAATCTGCGATGTTCTACATTACAGATTTTCAACAATACGCCGATAATTTTGGTTAATCAATTGAACATTGCATGAAAACATCTATGTACCCAGAATAAATAGTAAAAAGTTTTGCCAAAAATACAACATGTTCTTTTTTTAAATATTGTAACTTTTCCTCAACTAAATGTTAAAATACTAACACTCGTCGATAACTTCTCCCGCATCTATCAATATCTCGGTTCTCTCCCTCAAACCTCTGGATATATCTCGAGTTATAACTTCTTCCTCTTTACGCAGATAACGAGATATTTCTACAGCTAAAACAAAATTATAGATATTAGATAATTTTTTTTTAGCTTCACATTGTATCCCGCACATTGCAGGGGAGGCAGAGGGAACCTAGTATTAAGAGACTGCGTTCCCATTAAGGCACTTACGTTTTCGACTTTTCGCCGCAAGCAACAAGCGAGGAAATTAAAATATTAAATAATTAATTCCCCCGAGCAGAAAACGAACCCACAACCTGTCGCATTCACAGTCGAACGTTTGTGCTTTTGCGCCACGACTGGCTTCTCCATTATAATAATATGAAACTGTCATATATGCCCTCCGGAGGGCCCTCATGCTCTTCTCTTTACGTTTCCTCTTTTTACGTGACCTTCCTTCAGTATCTTTGATAAGTTATGTTTTCGAAGGTCAACTCGTCAAATTTATATCATATTTAAGTCGGGAATTGAAAATACTGACCATCATCTACTATAGAGTTAACCAAGTTCCTCATCTCGTGTGACGGCGGGTATCTTTCTTCTAACGTCTTCTCCACTTGCTCACGACCTGAGATAAAAATCATATTAATACTTATACATATAGAATTATTATAAACATGGCACAAAGTGTAACTGTAAACGCGACTGGTTGTGAGTTCTATCTCCACTCGAAGAAATGAAATATTTATTTAAATTTATATTTTCATTTTTTCGCTCTGGTGTCGAGGTAAAGCTTAGCGTTGAGTTCCGCCATTCAACACGCAATGCCTCCAGAATCCGGCGAAAATTGGTTCGCTCTCGAGAATTCGGCAGAACGTGGGGAACGGAGCGTCTTAACACTAGGTACCCTTTGCCTACTCTGCCATGTGCGGGATACAGTGTGAACCTAATATTATGGTTAATAAAAAATCAGCTTCACGCTCAGCTCATTGCAGGGTAGGTAGAGGGAACCTAGTGTTAATATAATACACTCCGTTCCCCACCTTTCCCGAATTTCGCGAGCGAAGAAGTGGAAATATATATTTAAGTAAATATTTCATCTCCTCGAGTGGGGATCGAACCCACAACCAGTCGGGTTTAAAATCACAATTTGTGCCCCTGCGCCACGACTGGCTTTAATTTTATGAATATATTATTAATATTATTTATATAAACACAATTATTAATTTAAAAAAAATCGTTGGGTGTTGAATCCGAAACCGCCGCACGTAGCAGGGTAAGCAGAGGGAACCTAGAGACCTAGGGTGAAGGCACTCCGTTTTCATTAAGACACTTCGTTCCTCATTTTTCGTTAAATTCTGAAGGCATTGTTAATTGCACTTTGTTTATTTTTAGCTGTAAAATTGTTCAGGTGTATAAAACATAAAGGGTACATGTTAAAAATTTTTTTTAAATAAAATTTCGTCTAACGTCTCGCATGTTTCCATCGAGGGTCATCTCTTGAAGTGGTCGCTGTCGGTGTAATACGCACTGGGCACACGCGACAATTGCATTTTTCCGTTGTGTTGCCACATTCTTTGCATTTTTCTACAAAAAAAAATTAATGGTAAATAACCTTATTTTTTTAATATATAAAGTATATTTTTTCAATAACTTAGTAGTTCACTTTCCTTCTATTTTCAAGGAAGTGGGGAAAATGAATATATCTAATATCTAAATATAATAAGTTTACCGAATGGAAATTGAACCCACAACCATCACGTAATGTCTGATTTACTAACTGTACCACAATGTCTTCAAATATGTAAATAATGTATAATTTTTTTAAATTCAAAATCTTAATCTTGCCAAAGTATTAAATAAAAGAAATATTTTATTATAAGTATATACAAAACACAAATATCGACAATTTCCAACTTATTGAAAAATTCTCCGCTAACACACGCGATATCCCAAACCACAAATAAAAACAAAACAATGAAAGAAACACAAAAAATTACTCAACTAACGAAAAATTGAACAATAGGTGGGAACCTACCTTCTTCCACCACACCATCATCGATCACACCAAATATCTCCTCCCTGGCGGCCACCAACCCTGCCTCCTGGAGCTGGCGGACTCTGACCCTGGATGCCTCTCTATGTGAAGAGGGTATGAGGAACTGGTGCACCAGATCAGCTACCAGCTCATGCTGTTCCGCTGTTGACCTGGAGATGGGAGACCTCTGGAGATATAGCCTTCTTTTTCTTTTTGGTTTTAATTAAAAAGTACAAAATCATCTAGTTACGTAATGTACACAATATTGTAGAGTAAATGGGAAAATTGTAGTTAGTGTCGTCTCTTTCGAAGTAGTTCAAAATAGAATAGAGTTATCTATCCTAGATTGAGTAAGAAACATTATCACAGTCATTTTTCTCCGTTTTGGGTGAAAATTTATTACACAACAACTCAAAAACCTCCAAAATCCCTCAAAATCCCCACTCACATCGCTCTCTGGTTCCCAGCATCAATTGCATCAGCTCTCTCCTTAGCGTTGTGCACCGCTTGCAGCTCGGCCGCCAACTCGCTGCCCTGCCGCGCTATGTCGCTGAGGTACGCGTCCACTGTGCTTTGGGTTACACCTAGCACCTGCAGAGATGTAGTTATTCTTTTTTTTAATATTGTTATATTGAGATTGTCTTTTATTTGTTATTTTAAAGAAAGACTTTTGTTAGTTTAAAGAACTGGTTGGTTTTTGATGCAATTATTTCAATAATATGTTTTGTTACCTGTTTAAACATCTCATCGTGTTCTCTCCTGCGATGTTCTTCTTTCTGTCTTCTGCCAGCTTCTGCCGCTTCTCTCATAGTCTTCTCACGAACTGATTAAATGGAGAATGATTCATTATGTGACCATATAGATATATTTCAAAAATAATTTTATCTAAGGCGAAGAACGGGGTGTCTCAAGTAATAAACCTTTACATCGTTTCTGACTATACTGCTATATGCATAAAGAAAATAAATATGCCTCGCATAAAGAAAATAATCCCAAAAAATATTTTAGACTTTTTCCATTGTACTGGTGTTTTTGACAATTATCAGGTTCATGTTATAAGAATTGTTAGGACAATGTTCAAATAAACGACAGTAAGCGGAACGTAATAATCTTTGAGACATACTTTTATATTGATTGATTCACTTATTAATGAGTTACAGCTGTGGAGGTGGTAGAAAAAAAAGAAAAAAAGGTCGTTCATGTGGTGCTGTGGGATAGTACCTAAAGGCACCAATGGTAGATTAAGGTTCGATATCTACTTGAAGTGTCTTAATATTAGATTCTCTTCATATGGGAAAAATTAGGAAAAATACCACATTATTGTTATTAAGAAACTAACTAGCAATAAGTATATAAGCATGTTGCCGTCTCTCTTCCTTAAGTCTTCTTAATTCCTTCTCGAGGAAGTCCAATGCTGAGGACACTGCTCCTCCGCATAGTTCGTCGACTAACGCTGATATAGCGTGTTCCTGTTAAAATTGAAGGTTGGGAAATATAATTTGAAAGGAAACACATGTAATTTTGCTAAATTTCCCTCTTGTGTGTACCTTGCTACGTGCGGGATACAGTGAGAAGCTAAAAAAACAATAGAGTAAGAGAAATTTAAGGCCATAGTCCCTCCATGTGAGTGTTTTACCATAAACACGATGGTTATGAGTTCTATTCCAAAATTTTGATCCATTCCAAAATTTTGACGAGGAATTAGAGTGATTATGGTTCCACTATAACGTTTTATCGTATTCTCGATATGGGGAGGTATGTAATGCTGAATTTTTGCCATAGAATTTTGAAAACCTTATACTATTAAATTAATTTCTAGTCATAAAATTATTCTTGCAAAAAATACCATAACACTGATTCTTCTATAATATCAAGAAATAAAAAAACAACTGGTTTCTTTGTTTTACCTTCTGTTCACTCTCAGATTTGACAGCAATATAATCTCTCGCTTTGACCGCTTCTTTTTGTATGCGGGCCCTGTCTTCTTTCTGCAGACCGTGGGTAGTTTTTAGTTCTTCTGTCAGTTCTGCTGATCTAGTCCTACCTTCGAACATCTGATGGAAAGTTTAAATTATTGCTATGAAATTTAGCTATAGTAATAATATTATAAAGCTGAAGGGTTTTTGTTGCTTGAATGCGATAATACCACGAACTGTGGATTAAAATTGAATTTGTTTCGAGTTCATTAGTCCATTTGCAGGAAGGCAACAGGAGTGATCGGTCACCTCACTACTTGATAAAAGTGTTCAATATTTTGTTGGTGTTGCTGGTATTCTTTCTAACGCTTTATCTATTCTCTAATTGGGATGAATGCAATCATTCGCGTGTATCTACGTCTAGTAGTAAGTTGACGTTTTTATTATACTGACACTGCTGGGGTGACTAACGTAAAACTAAGTAACTCCTGTTGCCTTTCACATAAGTAATTTTTTTTTTACAATATTATAATAATTGTTTGTATTTTACATATGAATGTCTTAGATTCCGGAGAAGCAAATTCAAGATTACTCGCAAAGTACTATTGATGCTAGCTTGGATGAGGATTTTCGTTCAGAAGACGATGTTGTGAGTGAAAATGATGTTCATGTTTCGGTGCACACAGAGGAGCAGGACATTATTTAAAATTATAATAGTAGTGACTAATTGAATATGCTGCTAGCCACAATTACTCACTAATATATTAAGACATAAAAATAAACGTTTTTGGTCGTCTATTCCACTGCATATTAGGCATCGTTTGGGTTAAGTTTGCCACGATAATTAAACTTTTTGCGCAAAACGTCTTCAGCTCGCTCGCTCTGATCTCCATTTAGATATTTACATAATCTACATTTAACCCAAAAAAAACACCAAAATATTGATGCCATAAATAATATTATTTTCATATTCTAAAAAAAGGTTGGGAACCCCTGGTCTACAGTAATAATCAATAAGACTCACCAAATTCTGTACAGCCCTCCCCTTTAACAGTCTTTGCATCATCAACGCAGATTGGTGACTCGCCTCCTCATCATCAGGGACTGCTTCCACTTCAGGAGTTGAAGGTCTGGGGGTGACAGGTACGTTACGTGGCTTGAGAACTCTAAGAGGTCCAGCTGAGGTTGCAGCTCCGAGACGAGCTTCTGTAGGATAAAGAATGTTTGTATTTATCAATATGTTTTTGTCCACTTTCTTTATGTGTTATCAAAGATATAAGCCACTCGTGGCACAGGGGCACAAAGTGTGACTGTAAAGACTGGTTGTGAGTTCGATCCCCACTCGAAGAGATGACATATTTACTTAAACTTATATTTCCATTTCTTCGCTCTGGTGTCGAGGCAAAGCGCGGTGTTGAGTTCTGCCACTCAACACGCAATGCCTCCCGAATTCGTCAGAAAGTGGGGAACGGAGAGTCTTAACACTAGGTTCCCTCTGCCTACCCTGCTATGTGTGGGATACAGCGTGAAGCTGAAAAAAAAAGGTATAGAATATATGAATGTAATTCGGAAGAAAATGTATTCGAAGGATTACTTATACTTAAAAAAACTGGACAAGCGCGAGTCGGGCTCGTCCACCGAGGGTACCGTACAAAATTCAAGCTTAGCTTAGAGAGCCCTTTCTTCTGATACCTCACTTGAACGAACAGACAGACGGAAGGACAACAAAGTGATCTTATAAGTATTACTTTTTCTTTCAAAGGTCCTTAAAAAGCCTCACATTTTAATGTGAAAATAAATTTATGTAAAAAAATCATTTTAGGCAAATGGAGCATAGTGCTAAGACACTCCGCTCCTCACTTTCCGCCGAATTGTGGAGGCATTGTTTGTCGAGTAGCGGAACTCAACGCCGCAATTTGTCTCGACACCAGAGCGAAGAAATAAAAATATTAAATATTTCATTACCTCGAGTGGGAATCGAACCCACAACCAGTCGATTTTGCAGTCACATTTTGTGCCTCTGCGCGACTGCAACTGGCCTCAATTTACTTCTTATTACTTCAGTCTGGTCAATAATAGCGTTGTTTTTAGTTACGCTACAAAATTATATTGCTCAATCCCGAAAGTAAAGAACAATGAAACTGTCTTAACATTTTGGCAGACGAAGAATAGAAACTTCTCAATTAGAAACATACTAACTCTTCAAGTCATCATGCAAATTCTTCAGGAACTGCTCGCTCCATTTCGTTTCACGTTCGCATAGCTGTGTTTTGTCACGTGGTAGATGTTTGCCTGAACACGTCTTGGTTAGATTCTGTCCACATTGCTGGAGCCAGGGTGGTGGATCAGCTAGATGGGCATGATCTTCTAGAACTGGGAAAAGAAGAGAATTAGTACACTCCTTGTGTATATTTCCGAAACCTAATCTTTATTTATTAATATTATTCTAGTTTTTTACTTATTAATATTATTTATATAGCTTCACTCTGTATCCCCACATATAAAAGGTAAGCAGAAGAAATGTAATGTTATGATTATTTTTGAGATGTCGAGTTGTTTTTTTTTTCAGAGTGAAGAAATGAAAATAATTCTTTTTTTTTTTTTTTTATGTGATATTGCACACTTAGGAAAGAAAAATACTTATTTAGAAACCTCCCGGGGTTGAGTTCCGCTACGTTCAAAATTTTTATACGTTTTCTAAATAAGTAATAATTCATTTTCTCGTATATACAATCTTCAACCTCAAGAATCGAATATACAACCTTCGTGTTTACAGTCAGACGCTGTATCACTACCCCGACGGGTAACTTATCAATACGTGTTTTAAAGTTTTTTTTATTGGACATAATTCAACTTACTAAGTAAACTAGCATCATAAGATATCTCGGCATGTCTTCTTCTCGCCTGATATCCATGACGGGATCTTGGTGCGTGAGTGTCTGACGTGGGATCCAATGCTGAGCGGGTAATCGAACCCCCGCCCCTCGCAGCTCGAGCCTCCTCCACCAGACCACCACCGCGATTGTGAATAGCGGAGAGCTTGCGGAGTTCTTTTGGAAATAGAATATTTTTTAAAGTATTTTAGTTATCAGATAGAATCCTTCTGTGCTTTTTTGCCTAATAATCAATCAGTTAGTGTCAGAGTTTGAGGATCAACGTAAACAAGTATTCCATGAGTATTTTAACAAAAAAAATAAGCAAAAGTCTAAAACTACTTGAGAGCAAATTCAATAGGTTCAAATACTACATCTCCATATTTGATCCTAATAGTTTTAATTATTACCAAAAAAATATAATAATTTGGTTATAATATAAGATGTCACATAAAAAGATATATGTAAGAACAGTCACATTTTGTGCCTATTTGTGATATTTACGCATTACACAAGTTGGGTACATGTCAAATAAATTGACACTTAATTATCCAAATTTTAATTTCCCCAAATTATTATTTGGGAAAACTTTGTAACTTAAAAATAAATAAATCAGCTTCACGCTGTATCCCGCATACAGCAGGGTAGGCAGAGGGAACCTACCGTTAAGACACTCCGTTCCCCACATTCTGACGAATTCTTTGCCTCGACACCAGAGCGAAGAAATGGAAATATAAATTTAAGTAAATATTTCATCTCCTCGAGTGGGGATCAAACCCACAACCAGTCGATTTTACAGTCACACTTTGTGCCACTGCGCCACGACTGGCCTGGTAACTGGGAACTTTCTTAAATTTTAAACAACTCACCCCTATCCCTCGTCCGATGGATGGTCTCTATACGTTTCTCCATATCCGTCTTCTTGTTCATCCACAAATTGGCCAATTTAGTGCTTGTCCGAGTATTGGTCTTTTGAGTTTGTTCTGTTTGTATCTTTTGGAGGAGTACTTGTCGTATTGATTGGAGTTCGTCTATTTCCTAAACGTGAACTTAAAAAATATTATTTGTACATTTTACATGTTACTATATTAACTTAATTAATAATGTTTGTTCCGGTATCCCAAAAAGGAATATTTTAGAAAATCCGACGATTGTGCAATAATAAATATTTTCTTATTTTCAAATACATATAAACCACACCATACACGTTTAATACAGTTATTAATTCATTGTAAAACAAATCTCTTGGATATAGTTATATTGATAATTCGAGTTCCAAATTAAAAAGGGATTATTTTTAGTTTCATGCCTATCTCAGTGTTTGCAGGGATAATCCAGTATTTAGATACTCCGGTCCTACTTATTTATCACGGACATGGACCTAAATGTGTGATTGTATTGTGATTGTATATATCGCGATGGTTGGTGGTTGGTGATGGTTTAATTCCCATTCGTGGGAGTGATATATTAAACTCTTTCTGGGAAAATGGGGAATGGATGTGACTTAATAGAGAACTAAAATATCTACTCACTATGTTCTCTGTCTACTCTGCTTTGTACGGAAATGAAAGCTAACCCAAAGAAGGCTTTGAACTCCACTACTCAACACTCAGTGCCTCTAACTTTGGCGGAAATTGCAGATCCTTGGGCACGAACCCCTACGCCCATGCTTGCCCAACATATTATGTCCATTTGACCACGCAGACAAAGCTTCAAATAAGAGCTATTCTAATATAAAAACAAAAACGTACTGCCTCCCTAAATATCCAATCTTTAGTTTCTATATCAGTGATGATGGCGTCCCGTTTCTTCATCCACCTTGGATAGTTGCCCTTCTCCACCAGTTCCGACCATTTACGCGCGTGACGCATCCTGTGTGGAGGATGTCCAGTCATTTGAGTTATTTTTTAAAATGTATAAGGAAAAGAGAGGCCGGTCGTGGCACAGCGGCACGAGGTGTGACTGTGAAACCGACTGGTTGTGGGTTCGATCCCCACTCGAGGAGATGAAATATTTACTTAAATTTATATTTCCATTTCTTCGCTCTGGTTTCGAGGTTAAGCGCGGCGTTGAGTTCTGCCACTCAACACGCAATGCCTCCAGAATTCGGCAGAAAGCGGGGAACGGGAGTGTCTTAACACTAGGTTCCCTCTGCCTACCCTGCTGTGTGCGGGATACAGCGTGAAGCTGATTTTTTTTTTTTTTTTATAAGGAAAAGGGAAAAGAAGAGATTGATTAAGGAATTCATTATTATAAGATCGTGTCAATATAGGTTACTAAGCATTATATTTTATTTATTTTACAGCCGGTAAGAGATTTTCAATGCATCTGTTTTATGGTAGATGAGTCCTTTTTAAAAATGCTAATATTCTTTAGTAGTAATTGAAATAAAAAAAAAATCTAATAGGCACATTGATAATTGTCCGCTCGTATTTGAATTCCGATATGTTCGACCTTTTCTATATGTACTGTATTTTTATGCTTAGAATATTAACTATAGTATAAAAGAAAAAAAAAGTATTTAAATAAAATAAATAAATCAGCTTCACGCTGTATCCCGCACACAGCAGGGTAGGCAGAGGGAACCTAGTGTTAAGACACTCCGTTAAAAAAAGTATTTTTTGATAAATAATGAATATATCTCTACTTTTCTTATAACATAAATATATTTTATGTTATAAGAAAAGTAGAGATATATTTTTTATTACTTGTTAATAATTTCCGTAGTATGGAAGTCGGCTGGCAAGTCACCCACACGATACGGAGAGCCGGGACCTATAGAATAATACAAAAAATTCTTAATTTCCATAAGTATATATTTCATATATTATTTCAAGTGACCATTTCACGTTAAAATAAGACGTCGTTAGTCCTAAAAACAAAAATAGCATCGTAACACTTAAATCGAGTTACAAAATCTCTTGCATGATTTCAATGTAAACATTCTAAAATAATATCATAATATAGAAAATAATTATTAAAATTATATGAAACAAACCTGAATGATAAATTTGAATTATATGCAATTAATGCGGAAATATACGAGATTATTGCGGAACTATACGAGGTTATTGCGGATTTATATGCGATTATTCCGGTTAGAATGATTTCACTAATACTAATATAATAGCGATTAGCTATGTCTACATCTACGCCATCTAAAATTTACCCTAAAGAACTTATTAACTTACCCCATTCCAATTTATCCAAGTACAAGACTTCAGGTGTAGTTTCACATTTGTCTGCTGGTCTCGCGTCTGGCTGCCATGGAATGGTTTGTGCTGACGATTCTCTTTAAAATTATTTTCATGTATATAAGAATATAAAGTTATTTGGGTTTTTTTAAGAAGTCAGTCGTGGCACGTTGAGGCACCAGCAACCATAAGCGCGACAGGTTATCGGTTCAATTCCCACTCGAGGAAATGAAATATTTAGTATTTTCATTTCCTTGATCTGGTCTAACGATGCGAGCGCGCCGTTGAGTTCTGCAATTCATCACTCAATGTCTCCAAAATTTAGCGGAAAATGGGGAACGAAAGTTTGTTAATGTTAATAAAGTTTCTATCTTAGCACTAGGTTCCTAGGTTCCGTTTGCCTACCCTGCTATGTGCGGGATACAATATGAAGCAAAAAAAGATGTTATCCAATTTATAGTGATGTGATAAGTTTAAAAAACTATCGGGTATCTCTTTTCTACTTCATATGATTGTGGATTGATATTTACTCAATTAGATTATTTTTATTTACCTGTGATACGACAAAGTGCAGGATTCAGCCCAATAGGGCTAGACTAAGAAACAGTTATTTTATTAATACCCTATACATGTACCCTATAAGGCAAAAAAAGATGATATACCTCATAGCAATTGAATATTCATATGTTAATTTTAATTGCAATATTTTAAAATAAACAAAATAGCACAGTGTGGCTTTCATATCTAAAATAACAATATAATAAAAAAAATCTCAACTAAACCTGCCTGTACAAACTCTGCGTCCCTCTGTTCCTAGGTTTGGTCGGTCCGGTTGTTAGGAACGCTGTCGGCGGTTGGAAGTCCGGACTGGTGCTTTTGATTGGCAGTAGCTTTTTAGGACTGTAAATTATTTAACCAAACAATGTAAATTTACAATTCTATATAATTTTTTACAATTATTTTAGCTTCAAACTGTATGCCGCATTTAGCAGGGTAGGCAGAAGGATCAATACTAGGTAGTATATCTTTGCTATTTATTTTTATAAATTTCTAGTCGAGAACAAACTGAAAGACCTAATATTCCTTGGTATAGTCTAAAAATAAAACCAAGAATCTTTGTAAGAAATAAATAATTATTAAAAAAAGAAAAAAAACAGCTTCACGCTGGATCCCGCTCCGTTCCCCACTTTCCGCCAAGTTCTGGAGACATTGCGCGTTGAGTGGCAAAACTCAACGCCGCGCTTTATCTCGACATCAGAGCTAAGAAATGAAAATATCAATGTAAATAAATATTTCATCTCCTCGAGTGGGGATCGAACCCACAACCAGTCGATTTTACAGTCA
>JAATLQ010032071.1:0-12970 GCA_013421005.1 Heliconius erato x Heliconius himera | reverse complement strand
TGGTATCTATGACAAAATCATATAAATCTCAAATTTACATTAAGTATGTGCGCTGCAAATGGACGAATATCTAAATATCAACTCAATCGATTTTAATGATTCTTTTTTTATTAGAAAGGGTACACATAAAGGGTAGTTTGGTGAAAGTTTGGTTAAGTTCAGAGTATAAAATCCGATTGAAATTGAAGAAGTCGATTTTTTTTATAAAAAAATATAATTATGTTATTTTTTCTGGTAAAATTTCTTTGTACTCTATGATAAAAACTATTCTATAAGTTGCATTAGTTTTTGAACTATAACCATGCTAAAAATAATTTAATTTCATACAGTAGTTATCGGTATTTTAAGTAATTTACATTTTTCAGGTTTTATTTTTTTTAAATAAAACTATAATGAAATTCGGAATGAAACCCAAAAAAAATGTACCTTGAGACCCTAGGCTAATACCATGCAAAAAATCATCAATTTCTGTCTAGTAGTTTTTGCGTGATTGACGAACAAACAAACAGACAGACAGACAGACAGACAGACAGACAGACAGACAAGAATTCTGTTGAGTGGTTTTTTAGGTTCTATAATCGACATATAAACCGACCTAATTTTTATTTTTTTTATATCTTTCATGTACAGAATTGACTTTTCTATCCTTTTATTATATATAGAGATAGAGATTATATTGATATAATTAAATTTATGTATGATTTAAATATTATTACTAATATTATATTCACTAATATAAACAATAAACTGTTGTGTCGCCTGTATAAAATCGCAGGGGTACTACAGGGAGTTTAAAAAAAAAAAAAAAAGTATGTAATGTTGAGTTTCACTACTCAACGTGTAATAATTTTAGCCTTACGCTGTATCCCGCACACACCCGGGTACACAGAGGAAACTTAGCGTTAAGACACTCTGTTCCCCACTTTCCACCGAATTCTGTAAATTGGCTCTTGTATTTGGCTTTGTTGAGTGGCACCAGGTGACACTAGAGCGAAGAAATGAAAATATAAATGTAAATAAATATTTAATTTCTTCGAGTGGGTATCGAACCCACAACCAGTCGATTTTACAGACACACTGTGCCCCTGCGCCATGATTGGCCTCAATAATCACAAACTATTATAATATTTAAATCATTACAAAATACAAACATATATTTCAATTTTGAACTTTCTCCGATGAGATTATGTTTCTAAAGGTACATAATAGTTCAAAATGTATAGACTGTGCTAATATATAATCTGTAGTAGTAGTGTAGATATAGTTTGCGAACTCCTCTTGTTTAAACTTGGTGGATGATTGGATCTATTCAGTTGGAAAACGAGTCGAATACAGCGGGAGACACGCAAACGACTCCATTTGTCTGGAAGCAGTCGTTTGTCCAAATAAATTATGTTCAGGGGAGTTGTTAGTAGAGAGTGCTATCTGCGGCAGCTAATAGTACTTTGAACGACTTGTAACTATCATATTGTTTCAGAGAATTTGAATACAATCTTATAGACGTGACTTTCATTATTTAGGTAAGATAAAAATTCATAGATTTCTTTTCGGATTTTTATTCTTGCTAAAGAACTCTAACTCAACGCCTTTTAATTTTTTTTACTACTTTAGCCAACAGTTGAACAAAAAATACATCGCACACACTATATTTGAAATGAAAAATGATTCCATTTTAACGACACAAAATTTACCTAAAATCTTAGTTTTTAAAATTTAAATTACCTTTTCTATCGACGATGGGCTCATTTTGGGAGTAGTTCGGAGTAGACTGCTAATTATTAGCAAATGCGCCTTGAAGTGTTCTTGAATACAAATTAAGCAAATGCAATATCACCAAGTGATGTGACGCTTGAGCATTCCAACATTCGAAACGTTCAGAATTTTTCATTTTGAAATGATCATTCGAGAGTCGCGCTTCTAATATTCAGGAGGGACCTCGATATCGTCCGTCTGGAGCAGTTTTAAAATATAATTCAATTTCCTGTTTTCAGCGTCTACACGGTATTAATAAATAATACGATTTGAATGTTCTTCCATTTGCATAGACGTGTATTTTTAACACTCTAATGATGTCGTATTATTGTATTTAACAATACAGTCTGTTGGAGATCACTTTTTAAAATCAATTTTTTCGTGTATTTTTTTAAAATAGTGCTAATAAAAAATGATTTTTTTAACTTAACGCTAAAACTTCCCGCATATTGCAGTGGGGAACCTAATGTTAAGACATTTGGTTCCCCACTTGCTGCCGTTTATTGAGGTATTTTTTTGCGTCATTACCAGAGAGCTTTTGCCACGTTACCAGAGCGAAGAAAGGAAAATATTATTTAGTACTAATTCACTACCCCCAGTGGAAATCAAACCTACACCCATCACGTTACAGCTGCACGCATGTGCCCCTGGGCCATGATGGCCCCTGACGTGACTGACTACTTAAAATAAATATTTTTATGTACAATAATTACAGTTAAATATACTCTGAGATATCTGTCCTAAAATCATATTAGCTTGATTAATTAATTAACAGTAAAGTCACTTTGTGGCAGATGCTACCAATTATACATTTACAGGCACTTAGCTATATATATGTATATTATGTAAATAATTACGTATTCTTTAGTCCACAATACAATTGTCCCAAAACAAAGAAAAAGACACAAGAAAGGTCCAAAAAATTAATTAAAACAACCTCGGACACGGCTTATACCGTTTTTTTGATCGGATATTCAGCATAATACATATGTAAATCAACATCCCGAGGCCCTATCTATGCAAGCGCTGTACAGCGCGGCGTTACACTGAAAGCGGATTGGAAGCAATTTGGCAGAGAACGAAAGCAGAATATGGTAATATTTGGAATAATAGAAATATGCCAATGTTTTGCAGTAATTACTGGTCGGGCGTATGTGTTTTATAGTTCCCGATGAATTGTGTTTGTCTTATTTAAAATTCGCGAGTGAAATATTAAACATGAGCTATTTAAAACCGTTATCATTAATCACATAGCTATAGTAAATTATATATATATATATTTTATTCAATAAGCTAATTTAGGTACTTTCAATGTTTAAGTCAACAAATGTGAGTATTGTAAGTCCTACAGTTCCAATATAGTAGTGGTAAGTAAGTCTGGCTAGTGTGGAATCCAGTTCTAATTCTGAGCCATAATATAAAAATTAATATTTCTCTATCAGAGTAAAACAGACGGTTTCTCCGTCCAGAACGAAATTATTCTGTAAACGGAGAAAAAAAAGCAAAATATTCTTGCTCTCTTTCTGCTTCACAAATGTATAAGAAAAAGAAAATCAAGTATATTTCACATAGGTGCTATAGGTATATCAGCAGGCTGTAGGTTCGATGTCCACTCGAAGAAATTAAATATTTAATGTTTTAATTTCCTCGCTTTGGTAACGAGGTAAAGTGTGGTATTGAGTTCCGTCACTGAACTCGCAGTGCCTATAGAATTCGGCGGAAAGTGGGGGACGGAAGTGTCTTAATACTAGGTTTCCAGGTTCCCTATGCCTACCCTGCTATTGGCGGGAAAGCTTGAAGCTAAAAATATTAGTATTAATGTAACTTGAAAATTTTAAAATATCTACATATTTTCATTGATAGAACATAAATATATTTGTCAAACACTCATATTAAGTCCGCCAATCACAGCACCGAGTATCACCGTCCGACGACCTCAAACGAGATATTAGCGCAATAAACTGCTCCGTATCGGTACACGAATATCGAAACATCGTCCAATATTCAACCTCATACAAATATTATCGAGATCGTTATTAGAGGGACGGGAACAAATCACATCGTACGTGCCCACAACCAACTATATTACGATAAATATCTTCTCATGTCATAATTTAGCTATTTTCATATTTGGCTCTATAAAATTCGAGATGGGTTCGCGAAATAAAAGTAATTGTCATAATAAAATTACACCAGCGTTTCTTTATAGGCTTTAATTTACGTTTTAATTTTATGCGTTTTTAACGTCGCGCTGTGTACTCAGAGTAAAGGTAATTATAAATCACTCTGTTATTCTCTTTCTCTTCGTGTGTGAATCATTGTATATTGGATGGCGGATATCACTAAATTGATAAAAGACTAGGGACATACACGCGGCTTCGCCTGCTCAAACTTATTGTTATATTATAGCCAAATTATACAAAATGTTTATATAAATTGTAGTCTATATAGCATGCTGATGTATAAGCTATATTACTATACAGTTTAATCTAAATCCGCCAAGTAGTCTTTGCGAAACATTGGACGAAATCTATTCCTACAAGCTTTCACATTTATATTATTAGTAGGATATGATTTTTAAGATCATCGCGCTAAAGAAGATTACCGTCTATCAGTGAACGAATGTTGGTTGTACATGGTGATGGGTTCGATGCTCACTGTAGTAATGAATTATTTGTCAATACACAATGTCTCAAATTCAGGTAAAAATTGGAGAATGGAGCATCTTGAAAATAATTTTTCTCGTAAGTCGTTAAAAAAAATATGTTAACTACAATTTTTTATTTTGTAAATTACAATAATTTAAGAAACACACATTTTTTTTATTTATAGCGACACTTCATTGCAATAGTGTATCAAACTATAAAACGACAACTTACATCGTAAAATGTAATATAATGCATATAAAGATGAAAATAATACTCCCGTATACATATCTCGTTTACTGCCCCCAAGGGCGCGAGGTCGGGACACTTGGACAATTTCCCTGAAAACTTGCAACAAGGATATTGTAGATAGCAATATAATTAGGTCTTCTTGACTACATTTTTATGTAAAAAGGCGAAATTATATGTTTCTTCATGCACATATTAACTGTTTTGTTGTATGTTGTCCATTTTTAGTATTTTGTACCTCAGGGTAAAAACGGAACCCTTACAATGAAAAATGTTGTTGTCCGTCCGTCAAATAGAAAAAAAAGCATTTAAGTCAATACCATTAATCGATATTGTTGCATTTCGTATTAAATTCGACGCGTAATCAAAACCTAAAAGGAACTTCCCGTAGACCTACATTTATGAACTTTAGCAAGAAGTCTGAACTAGCAGTACAAATAAAGGAACAAAATCCAAAAAGTGAAAATTGATGGATATTTCGTAAGAAAAAAACATTACAAACTTATAATTGTAGTTCATTTCGTACAAAATGAGTGCAAACGCCCGCAAACTTAACTTTGTCAAATTCTAATTGTACTTCCCGTTGACATATAATCCAGAAATTGGTATGGAACTCTCGGTATGCGAGTGTGACTCGCACTTGACCGGTTTTCTTTATTTCATATTATATTGGGAAGCAAAACTTAACGATACATTTAACCAAACTGGAAAATCATAAATTTTAATTTAAGTATTATATAAAAAACATGATATTTAAACGAGTAAAAATCAAATTCATAACCATGACATACAATTTACGATTTTTTAATGAAAATATAAACGCTATACAAAGATTCATCAATACGAAAACGAAAATGTATATTAATTACAGCAAAATCCTTAATCATACAACGCTGATTGCATCGGACGCGAATATTTTCATGTAATTCGGGCAGGTTGGACCGGAGTCGTTTATTTTCCAAATTAAAATTCATAATAAAATGAAAATTACTTAAACTTCAATTGTAGACATTTAAAAATAATTTTGTAAAAATTTAAAATAATTTTGTGCTGTAATATGCAATGATGGTCGCTCGTATGCCAGATTTCAGTGTTAAATTTGACTTCGTAATAATTTTGGTAAAACTATTGTTGATAGATACATTTAGTTATATAAAAGATGTTTCTGTATTTCAATTTGGGCAGGTAGGAAGAAAGAAAACAGGTAGGTAGTAGGAAGAAAGAAGAACTTAGTGTTAAGACACTACGTTCTCCGCAACACTCTTTTTCTTCAACTCTTTTTTTAGCCCGCACATAGAGCAGGTAGAGCCCCTCTTATCGCAGAATTCTAGAGGCTTTGCGTATTGACTATCGGAACTTAACGCCGCACTTTTCCTCGTTACCAGGGCGAGGACAACAATAAATCTTTCATTTCCTTGAGTGGGAATCGAACCCATAAGCTGTCACGTTTACAGTCGCACGCTTGTGCCCTTGCTTAGCTGGCCTCAAAGTAAGATTAATTAATAAAAGGAACACAAAGACACATTGAGTATTTTTCTCGCTAAACCATTTGCATATAAATCGAATATTAATAATTTCTTATTCTAGTTACAAGAACTCATTTCTAATTAAAATATAATATTATGATAGTAAATATAGAAGTCGATTTATTGTTATGCACTCTATGTGCTATGCCCCTGCTGTATAGTCGATTCCAATATCTATTATTCTTCTAATTCTTATATATTGCATCTTTTTTTTTCAGCAGGGTTTCTCCATTTTCCACCGAGTTCTGGGGGCATTGCGTGTTGAGTGGCGGAACCGCGCTTAGCGTCGACACCAGAGCGAAGTAACTAAAATATGAATATAAGTAAATATTTCATTTCCTCGAGTGGGGTTCGAATCTATAACCAGTGTGATTTTACAGTCACACCTTGTGCCTTTGTGACTGACCTATATATTGCATTTGAAATTTCAAAATATATAAATAACCGTTTTGTTTAACAAAACGGCGTTGTATTTCGCCATTCAACACGCAATATCTCGATATTGGGTGAAAAGTCGGGAACGGAGTAATCAACGCTAGGTCCTATGCCTATGTACGGAAAGAAGTAGGCATTAGGATTGTCTTAATCGAGAATAGAATAGATAACAAATCCTTTTGACACATTACTTAACTATAAATGTTGGCTGTGATATGAATTTGCGAAATGTGTTTAGTTTAGTGAAGTGTAAAAATGACTTCTGGCACCCTGCACACAATGACTTTAAATATCTATTTTTATGCATAATTTCATTTTCAAAAGATTACATCGAAATTTAATTAATAAAGCAGCAAAAAAGCAGAAAATGAAATTACTCAACACTGCCTACTTTTTCTTTGCCTACCCTCCTAAAATATGTTAGATGCTTTAAAATGGAAAAAGAAATGGCTTACACTAAATATAATAGGCATTTGCACACTAGTATACTACTATTTATAAGCCCCATATCAGAATTTGTATACAAATTATTTCACCAACTAAAATATTCCCAAAAACGAATAGACTAACAAAATACAAAAAAAAAAATAAGTAACTCCATACTTTATTTATTGTGACATTTTCCCCGCATGGAGTCGCAGTCTAAAATGAAAAGCGTGTTTCGCTTTGACGTTTCATTTTCCTGCATCGCAATGGGCCCGTGACAGATCACAGGTGCCTCACGTGCAGGTCGTACGGTCGTCAAACGCTTTATACAGTTCCTATAGCATTGTGGCGTGGATAGAATAGCCGTTATATGTAAGCTTATATTGCGAGCTTTGAATGTAAATGCGATTTGACGCCGTCGTGGCATCGTGGGTTCGATTCCTACTTGTAGGATTTGATTATTTAATATCTTTAAATTTCTTAGTCTGGGTAGCAAGACAAAAAAGGCGGCATTGAGATTCCACTCAACTCTGGGGAGTAAAAAATCCGGAGGAAAATTAGATTCCCTCTGCCCACTTTGTTATAAATTAGACACGACATAAAGCTGAAAACCCAAAAAAAAGTAAATAAAAACATTATAATTAGTCTTTACAACATAGATTTTAAAAACACAATATTATATATCAAAATATAAAATCTAGGTATATTTATATAACTATACGCTATAATTTGTCTTTAGATAAACCATTGAAAAGATTCAGTTCAGCCTCTATTTAACTTTAAACTTACCTTAAAAATAATTCCTGCGATATAAAGCCTAAAATGAGGTCCAAAAAAACTAAAAAAAGATTGCAAAGAGAGCGAAATTAAGTGGTCGGCGGTTGCGGATAAGCGAAATGGCTTTTGGGCGCTGTGGGTAAAAGTCAACGTACGCTTTAAATTTGAATTTAAACTTTTAAAACCTGACTCGGTCATGTGACATCCAATGCGGTATTATAGAACATCATTTATTTTATTTTATCTGTATCTAATTTTATATTATAATTATGATTATTATATATAGCCTAGCTGTGGCACAGGTGCACAAGCGTGCGGCTAAACGCGTTGGAGTTGTGGGTTCGATTCCTACTCGAGGAATTGAAATATAATTTTGGTATATTTTATTTTCTTCGTTGTGATAACGACACAAAACTGCCTTGAGTTAAGCCTCTTAACACGCAATACCTGACGGAAAGTGGGGAACAGAAGTGTCTTAGTCTAGGTTCCCAGGTTCCTCTCACATTCATCTATGTGCGGGATGCAGCGTAAAGTAAAAAAAAAAACATATTGAATGATTTTATTATTAGTTAGTTTAGTTAAATATTCATTTCATCATATGCATTTTTAAAGTCGGACAATAAAAAAAATATATATTAGACAAAACTCTTTTATTATGTCTCTGTTATGCGAAATATAAGGAACAGCTTAATGAGGTTCTTTATATATATTTCTTATTATTTCCACAAAATACAGGAAACGTGTAAAGATAAAAGAAATTTACAACAAAAACATAAAATATACCAAAGTGAAGTCAAGTCCTTTACCTGTATAATTAGGAGTGCTTCAGGAAGTAGGGATAATGGTACATTTATGGGTGTTATATGAGGAAGTGCTATTAGAGGGCTAATTAGCCGTCTTCAGTAATTCTCGCATGTGTATGCCGGCCTTTGTGTCGGACATTAGATGACCCATGTCACGTTCCTTTGTTCTTATATTCGTATATATTGAATAGAGAACATTCTTTTATAAGTTGACAACTCCCTTCCGGTGACTCTGGTCCCCTTTTGTTATTTTTACTGTAATTATATAAAGTTATGTAAACAATGGAAGGATGATAATGTTACTGTAATGTGAAAATTGTCGGTATATGAAATATTATATTTCAACTGCGGCTTCGTCCGCTTGTACGCTTGGAAATAACTGAGAACCGCGTATATGATACATGACACATTCTAAATGTCCAAGGTAACTGACCACAGGAATATTGATTTCTCGATAAGTAGACTATTCACACAAAAATATTTTTTTAAATTGGAACTAAACAAACTCTTCCACTTTATAATATTAAAGATATGAATGAAGCTTTTCACACCAAAAAATCTTCAATATTTAGCATTTATGTACATTTGAATATGTTATTTAATAAACAATTAAGAATTCGATATCTGACCAAGTAGACTTATATTTGAACTAACCAAAACAGTTTAGTAAGACCAGTTGAGAGAATTATTACCCTTAAGCTTATTACCGTATTATTATAGATATTAGAACCATCCAAGCAACCCGACTACATTACACATTCCCCAAATACATTCCCCAAAGCATACAAGGGATAACATCCACTTATTGCACACCCATCTTGAGTTTATTCGATATAATACTATATATTCCTTCCTGTTAAATTAGCTTTCGAATTATAATTATAAAAGAAAATATTTTTTAAAGTTTTTCAATAATATAGTTACTTTTTTACATAAAAATACTACAGTTAATTCTTGTACTCAAATACGGGATATACCTAAATAAAAGTATTTTTGTTAATTGAATTTTTGTATCAGATTCTATGAAAGGAAATGTAAAAACGTAAATTTAATAAATATAATATTTCTTTAAAATATATAGCATTAAAATATTTAACAAAATATTTTTGCTACCTTTACGCTTAGTATTATACATATAGCAGGGTAGGCAAAGGGAACCTAGTGTATAAACACTCCGTTCTTCACCTAAGAAATTGCATATTTAATAACGAAATTAAACATCGCACTTTTTCTTGTTACCAAAGGCAGGAAATGTAAATAGTTCACTCTGCTCAGAGTGGAAAACAAAACCATAACCTTTTGGTTCACGCTGTATCCCGCACAGAGCAATGTAGGCAGAGGGAATTTGGGAAAGTGTTAAGACACTCCGTTTCCCATTAATTTACTTCCGTTCTCTAATTTTCTCCAAATTATTGAGGCATTGTGTGTTGCGATTGAAATTAGTAAATATTTCATTCCCCTAGTTGTATTTGAACTCACAACTGTTGCGTTTACAATCCACAACGGCTTCAAGAGATAATAATTTATTAAATGTCAACCATAAATATATAGAAGAAAATGAGAAACAAAATTAAATTTCCGATAAAACAAAGGAAAGATCGAAATTATTAATTAATATATAATTGACTTTCAAGTGAATGAGTTTTCATTTTGTTAAGCTGTAGCCGCGGGGGTGTTGTGTGTCGCGAAAATTGTGCTTAAAATGAACACGTCCATCCACCCTTAATGATGAATATATAATTATTAGGTGGAGAAATTAATTTTGAGGCCAGTTGTGGCGCAAGCGTGTGACTGTATACGCGGCAGTTGTGGGTTCGATACTCACCCGAGAAAATGAAATATTTAATATTCATATTTTTTTCGCTGTGGTGTCGAGGCAAAGTGCGGCGTTTAGTTCCGCCACTCAAAACGCATCGCATCTAGAATTCAGCGAAAAATGGGAAATGGAGTGTTTTAATACTAGGTTAAGATACCCCGTTTCCCATTATCCGCTGAACAGGGTAGGTTTAGCGGAAACGGTACTCTGCTGTGTGTATCTCACACACAGCAGAGTAGGTAGACGACAACGTGAAGAAAAATATTAATTTCTATATACATTTCTATTCATAGTCTCTAATAACTGTTTATTTATGCAAAAATTGATTGAAATGATAATGATGATAATTTTAATACAAGACTAGACAATATCTTTAACCCAAAGTAAGGTTTTTACTTAGCAGATTTGAATTAATTTAGGTTTAAACGAAAATATGCTCTATCTTTATCTTGAAACACGAATTTTTAAATAGGAAACCGAACTATTTATTTATATTTATTTCTGCGTGCGTGCTTGGACGTGTTTCTATTCACATTGGTCGTGGGTTTACATTTCGCATTACATTGAAGCTATCATTCTTTTTTCTTCATATTCAGGCAGAACGAAGATAAAATGAAACTCATCTGTCTCTTTATTCATTGCAAAGCCAAATATTTCAGGCAACGCCGCACTTACTATGCTATGCTATGCTATATTATACTATATTTAGTATATATTGTAGGAAAATAATTGGATAAATCCATTCGTCATAATATTCTATTCCAATTATATATTATACTAGCGGCCTGCCCGCGGCTTTGCCCGCTTGAATTAGATGATTATTCATTTAAGAAATAGAGATATTACAAACAGCCTTAATTATTAATTTATTTATTTGGATAAGTATTCACTATATTCTTTGTAAAATAACTTATATTAGCTCCTGTACAGTTTTTAAATTAATCACATATTTTAACTATATATATATTTGGTATACAGAATATACATAGAAAGCACGTTATTAGGCATTTTTATATAATCTATGAAATAATCAATATTTTCGGTCAAGTTCAAGTCGTACTCATGACCCGAGAGTTTCGTACCAGTTTCAAGAATGGAGATACACCAAAAGAATAACTTATTAACGTTGTCATTTTGTATCAAATTAAGTACAGATTAAAATTTGTACCTAATAGTTTTTTTCTGTGACACAAATACAAAAAGTTGTCAATTTTTGAAAAATAATTTTGGAATTTTCCTTTATACGTGCCGTAAGTTTTAACTTCTTAACAAATTTCGTAATTGTGTATCAACGGGATGCATAAACCCTCATAGTTTATCGTCATTTGATTGCGATGATTTAGAAGATAGATTTTTTTGTGCTCTAAGGAAATATAGACTTGAACATTGAGGTATCTAACCTTTAAGCGATCTTGTACAAAATACTCTTGACAGACAGACAAACAACAAAGTTATCTTAAAAGGATTTTGAGGTGTTTTTGTACCCTAAAATACCCTTGGCACATACATACATGCAACATACAGGTGCAATAGTGCAATGCCGTTACGTGTCGCTGGTAAGTTATGAAATAATACTGCGGGATATTTTTATTAACAGTATCAGAGCATTTTTTTCTTGAGAGATTTTTTTTTAGTTTGCTCCCATAAGTTATTTTTTATACGTTTTTTAAAAAAATATTAATAACATAAACGAACAAACGGACTGAAGAACCTATTCAAAACATTTCTTTGAATATTAAATAATTTTTTATCACTGTGTTAAATAATTACGAATTAAGCTAGACAGTAACGAAGGTAATTTCCGCCATCTATTGGACTTACAATTGAACTGTAACCATTCGAACATTGTTAGAAAAATACTACTATGTTTATGTTAAATTTATTATAAGTATAGGTTACACTTACACGACGAAATTAACGTTTAGCAAATAATAACTCAACAATATGTTTTATGCGTTATCAACATTCATTATCATATGTAGTCAATAGATATCATTGCGTATGTTTCTTTTTTTTTTCAAATATAAATATCTTTTAAACTTTAAATACATTATTTTTTGATAGAGTGTAGCAGTAACCTTTCCAAACTATATTTTTTTTTATGCAAAGTGCCATCTATTTAGATGCGCCGTTTATTTAAATGCGCCATCTATTTAGGTTTAAAGTTAAGGACAGTTTAAAAATGCTGTTTTAATATTAAATTTCACGTAACATAAAATTATATTAACCGAAAACGATGTTGTGTTAAAGTATTCAAATTATTGATATTCCTCCCGTCGTAATTAGTGTTTAACTCCACAGAACGTTTTTTGCGTTATCTAGATTCGTTAGTACCTACTATTGGTCAATAGATAGCGTTCTTGTATCGATTTTTTAATATCTCAAATATAAACTTCTTGAAAACTTAAATACTTATATCTTTAGTATTAAAATGATTAATATTCTTTAGTATTAAAATGATTAATATTCCTCCCGTCGTAATTAGTGTTTAACTCCACAGAACGTTTTTTGCGTTATCAAGATTCGTTAGTACCTACTATT
>JAATLQ010032070.1:26323-39491 GCA_013421005.1 Heliconius erato x Heliconius himera | reverse complement strand
GAATAAATTGCCTGTCAAATTGAAAAATATTTTAATATATTAGTATATATCGACAATATTACAAATATGAGAAAAAAAAAATAACCTATGTTCGTCCGAAGACCCTCAACTATCTCTGTATGAGTATTTTATTACAATTGAATTAGCGGTTTGGCCCTGATTGCGGCACAGACAGACAGACAGACAGACAGACAGACAGACAGACAGACAGACAGACAGAGTTACTTTCGAATTTATAATATAGGTATGGATAAAATTTAAAACAAAAAAATCTTTTCAATTACAAATACACAACCTACCTCTTCAAACCTTAACTCCTTCCTTGCATCCTTTATATACCCTCTAATAATATTCATTTGCTCCAGTATAGGGTTATCCTCGTCGTGTTCCACTCTGTCCCCATCATCCCGCCTGTCCTGTCCTGCTTGATCCCTCCAAACTCTATCCTTCTCAGTTTTCTCTCTTTCTATTTGTATTTGTTTTTGTGCTCGCTCATATCTTTCCTTGCGTACTTCCTCTATTTGAGCCTCAGTTGGCAGTTTACGGAGTGATAATAGGTCATCCTTAAATACATGTTTAGAATAGTAATTGTTTACTTTTAATAATGGTGTTGAAAATATGGTTATAAATTAATGAATCGGAATGTTTACATTTTCATAGGATGGCTAAAATGAAACCTTATTACACAATAGACAATCTAGTGTCAAAATACTCTGTACTCCTATTTCAGCCCAAATTGTGTGTTGAGTGAGTTGAGAACTCAACGCTGTACATTATATTATCGGATCGGAGAAATAAAAATAAATCATTCCTTTGAGTGAAAAAAATATTTTCATTTCCTCACTGTGGCGTTGACTTCCATCATTCAACATGTAATGTGTCGAAATTTGGACTGCTGTTCTAGAATTCTTAATACCAACTTCCCTCTGCCTACCTATGTGTGTACCTCTGCCTACCTATGTGTGTACCTCTGCCTACCTGTGCTATGCCGAAATGTCTATATATCTGTGCAAAATAAAATAAAATTAACCCTACTTACCTTTATATACTGAGCGGCTGCTTGTCGTATAGCATTCTGTAGTTTAGCCTGCCTGGTGTTAGGTTCCGCTGGGAGTGCAATAATCTGTTTGCTCAAGAGGTCAATGCCCTCGGCTAGTTTGCCAATACGGCCACGCATTGCATTTACATCTTGTAGATTATATGTTGTTTCACCATCAAAAAGACTTTGACACATCTGTAATGGAAATATTTTTTTATCACTGTGGGTTGGATCGTCCTTCAGAATGATTACATTTAGAATATTTTCATTTCTCTGCTTTGGTAGAAACAAAGCATAGTGCTGTAATTTCGCTCACCACTGGAGGCAATGAGGTATTCTTATTACTATTTTCTTCAGTGAGACAAAGTGCAACATTGAGTTCCACCAAGCCATATGCAATGTCTTGAATTCAGACAGACAGCAAGGAACTGAGTGTTGTAACACTAGGTCTCTTGTCTATGATTTCTATGATGACGACGTATATAATGAATATGGGAGCCTGAAAAAAAAAACAATATTTTCAAAATACCTTTTCATACATAGCAACTGCTGGTCGAGCCTGGTCTATTAAGCTTCTCATCTGTTCATACGCAGTCATAAGAACAGTTTTAGCATTTCTATTCTCTTGAACCTGCTTTCTTAATTCAATAAGATTATAGCAATGTTCACAGAGACGAAGGCCATTTTTCTCATTGACTTCTTCTGCTTGTGAAGTCTGAGGCACGGATGGATCTACTATTGTTTCTGAAAATAAAGCAATATACTAAAGGACATAAAATCTTTTTAAGAACACTTTAACTTAGATTTGTGTATGACACATGACATATTCTATTAGTGCTAGAGGTAACTTTGACCGCAGATACAGTGGGGTTCATTAAAAGAATTAATGAGATGCAATAAAATCTTTCTAACAGTAAAACCCTGTAACAATAAAACACTGGTCTAACAGTTATTGTGTTTAGCAAAACAAACTTCTGAGGTTTATAATATTAATCTAGATAATACAGATTAAGGAAATTGTTCAAAAATGGAAACAGAATATTATTGGAAACAGGCATTAAATAAATATCAATACCACACTTACTGGCAATATTTAAGTCTAAGAATATAGAGCAGTCATGACAGAGAATAGATCCACAGAGCCTGCAATGGTGTTTTCTTCTAGTTAAACTAAATGCTTTAGCACAATTAGGACAGAGTTTTACTGATGAACCATCAAGCCATGGCACAACCTGGAAATATCAAGTATATTATTATAGTAACAAAAAAAACCTTGTATATGCATATGATAGAGCCTGAAAATTCCATTTTAGGTACTAAACATTTTAGTAGTTATTAAAAGTAATAAAAAAATTACTCACTTCCTGCTCATGTTGTTTTCTATGGTTGGCCTCACTTGGCATATTACACACTAACTTATCTAGTCTGATTAATAATTTATTAGTCTCCGTAGCATATCTCTCCAATCTCGCAGATCGCACTGCTTTAAAATAATCTGATGAACTTCTAGATACGCCTATTGTCTGTTCTTCAATGGGATAATTGTATTCTTGAGAATTAAACTTAAGAGCACGATCAAACGTCTCCTTCAGGTCTGATTCATCATTATTTAAGATTATCTTACGGGCTTTACCAAATATTTCTTTCAAAGATTTAAGGATATCTTGTTCTTCTTGGTGCAAACTTTCAAAATGTGTTGTGAGTTGACTGGCTGATTTTAGATCAGCCTTACAAATAGGGCATAAAAATCCCTCTAAAATTTCATCTTCACTAGCAGCTGCCATAATTTCACATTAACTAGTCACAGTCTCACGGTAAATTAAATTTTCCATTATAATTTAATTTGTTTAGATCAATTTTCATTCATACACCCACTGCCACTATTCAATTATTCATTACTTAGATGAAACGTCACAATGCGTTTTATTATTGCAACTTGAAGTCTTAAATATAAGTGTTCATAAATTGTAGCAATAACGAAACGCAGGGATGTTTTTTTTTTTTAATTTTGCTCTATTTATTTTTATATTATTTCAGTATATATTGGCTGCTGAATATAAATAGTTTTTTTTTCATCCTTAGGCTTTATTTCCTACAACTGGGTAGGCAGAGAAATTCTTGTGTCAACAAGCTATATTTTCCACACGAATTAAAGACATTGAGTGTTAAGCTAAACTGAAAGCTACGCCGTCTTACAAGGACGGGGAATAAAATGAACTAGTCGATTCCCCCGAATGGGGATCGAACTCATAACTTTTTTATTAATAATTTGACGCTGTCCCACTATTACACGTTATGCTATAATGTAAATATCTACATTATTCATATACCTAAACTTATTTAATAATAAAGTATTAAATTTCAAAATCTACTTTGTGATTTATATTGTGCATGTATACATTTCCACTCGAATTTACTAATTTACGATATTTGGGTTCTGCAATATTAAGAATTAATGAAATTTAAACATGTGTAGAACTAAAAATATTGTTAGCGTACTCGTGTAAAAGAGGGTAGATTCAGGTGGAAAATAACTATAAAAGCAGTGGAATTGTGTCAATTCCGATTTCTAACAATATATATATTTTTAAATGCAACGATTTCCTCTAAAAGAAGTTATTTAATATTTTTATATTTTAATTTATTCTTAAGATTCAAAACAAGCCTCATCATTATTATTTTATGGATTTATTCATTAGCTTTTATCAAATGAATCACAGACAACAAATACAAAAGAATTAATTAATTAATAGCTTCTGTAGAAACGTCAAAATAAATTTAGCAATTTAAGGAACAAAAAATGAAACACAAAATTTACATAACAGATTTCATATATTCAGTGACATTATTGAACAATTCTTTTAATTCCTTCAACATATTTTCAGTTTCTGGCCAATTTTGTTTTTCGACTGCCTTTATAACAGCTTGTCCGGTTAAACGCGCCGAGGAAAGCTGTTGATTCGCTTGTATGTGGTCTTTTGATTCGGCTTCTTGTCTTGCTTTGACACTATAATCTAGTAAATGTTCCGCTAACTCTATTACCTCTTTACATGTGTCGGGATTGCTCGACCAATTACCGCTCTGAAAAGAAATATTACAATAATATATAGTATGTTCGACGAGTCGTGGCCGCCCTGAAGTTAAATTTTCTAAGCTTTAGCGCATTGTACATTCGGGAAGTAAATAATCAAAAGTAATAAAAAATCCTAAAATCTAATCTATTAACTACAAAATTAATTAGGTCTTATTAGTAAAATATATAAATATACTAGTATTTTTATTAAATATTAATTAAGTCATTAATTATTAATTAAGTCATCTTTATTAGCGGAAACAATTAAAAGTTCTTTCAGCAAAAGGATACGCCATCACGGCGCAGTGTCTGTTTGTACACATTTGTGTGTTTGATATTCACTCAAAGATTATATTTAAATTATTTTCATTTCTCCGCTCTGCTAGGCAAAGTAATGCGTGACGTTAAGTTCCGCCACTCAACACATAGTTTAGATATCTAAATGAAGTGTCTTAACGCTAGTTTCGAGTAAGTATAAATATTTCCTTGATTGAGATTTTAAACAGTAACTAACATATTTAGTCAAGAACCTCATGTTAACGTCATACATAATTATTTATATATAATATTAACTTTTAGTTCATTTGTTTTTTTTTTCATTTATTTATTTTGCACAGTCCTAAATACTGAGTGATGTTTTTCTTACCTGCGTAAATCCCTTATAAGCTTTAAGTAAACGTTGTCCTTTCAACAAATATGTCGGACTTAAATCTGAATACAATCGCCATATTTCAGGTTTATTTTGATGAATTGACGATATTCTACCAAATAACTCCAAAGCGCGTTTTCTTAATCTGTATAGGGCAAATATGTTAATATTAGTTTATGATGATGGACAAATTCAAAATTGATAGAGTAGAATTTATTTCTACAAAAAATACATATTAACGTTAAAATTATTTAAATCTTATAAATAAAAAATCAGCTTCACGCTGTATCCCGCACACAGCAGGGTAGGCAGAGGGAACCTAGTGTTAAGACACTCCATTCCCCACTTTCCGCCGAATTTTGGAGGCATTGCGTGTTGAGTAAACTTGGGCGTTATAACATATAACAGATAATATAATGCATTATAAATTTTTAATGTTCTAATCATTATTTATTTTCAACACTGACTGTTATAAATAACAGTCAAAATATTCATTATCTGCTATAAAATGGCGTGTGGCGCCTCGGTTCGGGAATGATCGGAAATATTTAGTAGTTGTTCGGCCTACATCGACTCCAGCCAAGGTCAAATAAAATAATGATGGCGAACTTCACATCGTATAACTTCGCACAAATATGAGCTTTAACTCAATGGCAGAAAGGCCAAATATTACTTACATTAAAACAACTAATAACAAAAATATTAGTCTGAACTTCGTATATTTTGTCATTGTATTATATTTACGTTGAAAATAATATAATATATATTACAACAGTTTAAAATAACAGTTAAAAAAATATAATATAATGAATAATGCATTATAAAAATATAACAGTAACGCCCAACACTAGTGTAGAGTGGTCGCCGCGCTTAGCCTCGACACCAGAGCGAAGAAATGAAAATATAAATTTAAACAAATATTTCATTCCCTCAAGTTATAATATGTTTCTTAAATTTTTGTTTAATAATCAAACTAATCATTCCACCTTTACGCAAATACTGTTGAACGGATTTAGATGAAACTTTACAGTAATATAGATTATATATCAGAATTTTATTTAAATATTTTGTATAATTTAGCTCTAATATGGTAATAAGATTAACTCAAAAATTAAAAATAATTACCTAGCAGCACTATTGCCATCCGCATCTTGCATATCCTGTACAATGGCTTTCACTAAAAGTGATAATAAATCAATATCCTCGTATTTTTGCTGTAAATCAAGTATCCTGTGACATCCACGGAGGACATCTTCGAAATGGCCCGTGTCTATACTTACTAGTATTATGTTTTCCCATAACTGGAAATATAGAAGATAGTAAGTAGTAGATAGATAGAATTTTTTTTTTAATTATTTATGCTTTTTGCTTTTATACAGAGGCCGTCGTGGCACGGTGTGTGACTGTGAATGTAATGGCTAAGGGTTCGACTCCCACTCGAGAAAATTTAAACATTTTATATTTTTACTCTCTTGCTCTGGTAATATGACATACCACTCAACACGCAATGGCTCGAAAATTCGGCGAAAAGTAGGGAGTGTCAAAACGAGGTC
Organism: Heliconius erato x Heliconius himera; assembly: GCA_013421005.1. NCBI lineage: Eukaryota > Metazoa > Arthropoda > Insecta > Lepidoptera > Nymphalidae > Heliconius > Heliconius erato x Heliconius himera. The sequence continues at coordinate 33,177 of JAATLQ010032070.1, read as the reverse complement.
CCTTCTTTCATTTAATACATTAATTATGTTGCAAAAATTGTAATAAAATAATGCTGTCGTTCCACAGTCGATATGTCAATAAATGCAATGATTGTTTTTAGCTTTTGCTTATAGTAGTAGTAGTAGTGGAAACCTATTACACCCATTTCGTTTTCTCGTTATGTGTATTTTTATATGGTTTGAAAGCATAAAAAAACAAAAAGATGCCATATTTCATTTTATATAGTAATGAAAAGAAACTAATTTTCGAAATTGTAAATATCTTCTCATAATTTATATATTCATAGTTTTTTTAAAGAGCTGTTTTGTCTCTCCTGGTAATTTGCTTGATAGCCTGTTAGCAGGTTTACACTCTGAGCCGATGATATGTATAAAGACAGAATAATATATATTTTGTAATTATAATATCGATTTTCTTTCTATAATTAATCAAACAGCAACATAATATATATAAAGGCACAAACTTACTTTCCAATTATCATAATTAAATCTCAAAGCTTCCATTAGAGCCCTGTAGGCCCTGTTCTTATCCCCTTGTTTCACATACACTTTGGCCAAGTTATTCCACGCCTCGAATGTATTCGGTTGTAAGTATGTATATCTTCTATAGGCTTTCGCTGATAATTCCCAATTTTCTGTTGTTAGAGCGGCATAGCTAAAAAAATGTATTTAAATATTGATGGCAATTTTTAATACATAAATTACGGCGTTGAGTTTCGCCACTCAACACGCAATGACACAACAATAGGTAGTTAACTATCTGCGGGATGCAGCGTAAAGCTAAAGAAAGTAAAAAAAACTAAGCAAATAAATTTAATAAAAAGAAAAATAAATATTTTATGTTTAAGGTAAGCATGTTCAATTCGAAAAAGCACATTTTGAATTAGGTTGATTATAATTTGTGGGAAGGGAAAAATTTTCGGCACATCATTACTATACGCATTTATAATTTTAATATTAACTTTCCATCCATGATTGAATGGCGGAACCTAACGCTGCATAAATGTATATCATACTTATATTGAGAGAAACCACTTTAATATAAAGAGTATGACAATAATAAATATTCATACATATCTAAAATAAATATTTCTTACCCCAATCTCAACCAAACACTCTCTTGTATAGAATTGATTTCAACCGACTTTTCATAATGTGGAATACACTCTTCATACTTCTTGTGATCGTAGAGAAAGTTACCCCAGTGACGTTGAGCTCTACTGCTTTTGTAGTTGGAAAATTCCCACGCCTTTTCATACCATTTTATGTCATCTGAAATATTAAGGTAAATATTAATTTATACAAATAGCAAAATAATTAAAAATTAAATCAGCTTCACGCTGTATCCCGCACACAGCAGGGTAGGCAGAGGGAACCTAGTGTTAAGACACTCCGTTCCCCACTTTCTGCCGATTTCTGGAGGCATTGCGTGTTGAGTGGCAGAACTCAACGCCGCGCTTAACCTCGATACCAGAGCGAAGAAAATGGAAATATAAATTTAAGTAAATATTTCATCTCCTCGAGTGGGGATCGAACCCACTACCAATCGGTTTTACAGTCACACCTCGTGCCACTGCGCCACCACTGGCCTCATAATGTTCATAGCAATAATCATAGCAAAATAATGTTACAAAGAAAACGAACAGAGAGACTGTAGCGCTCCATTCTCCCTGGCTACTCTACTAGAAATGCCCGTACAGCTAAAAAATATGTGAAATAAGTTCAGCAAAATCTTAATGTGGGTGTAGATAATATTTATTTAGTCTTTAAATCAAATTTAGTTACATTAATAACAAAATGTAAGTATGTAAAATTCGAATTTTAAAAGAAAGTTTAAATACACAATTTGGTGAAACATAAAATGAGATTGCTACAAAAAAAAATATTTATACAAATTAACAGTTACTTTGTTTCACAAACGTATATAAATATGTGTTAAATAGAATTTCAAATTTATACTAATATTAAAAAGCTAATAAGTTTTTTTGTTGAACCCACATTAGTCTTAGGGACTATAGGTATGAATTAAAAAAAAATTTAAACGTCAGGTAAAAATAGCTAATATTGATATGTAATTAAAACAATAACAAAATATCACCTGTAGCATCACCAAGTAGACAGTACAGCTTGACCGTTGGTTCAATGTCTATCTGTTGCTGAATTATTTCTGCCGCCTTTAATATACAAAAATAAAAATTTTAAATTTGAAATTAGACTAGCAAAGCCACCTTCAAAATAATTATTTATTTCTTTATCTTTATTTAGCTTCGCTGATGGCTTTTCGTTTGTAATACTGTCTGATCTGTTTTTCTTTAGATCAATTACAATTTATGCATAATACTTAATAAAAAATATATTGAAAAACCAAAATAAGAAAATAATAAAAAGATAATTTGTAGAAAGAAAATAAAGCATGAAATGTATGTATATGTACATAAAAATCTATATAAATGAACTAATAATAGCAGATGACAAATAAATTGACAATCAATAAAATAATGATTCTAAGGCTTAAGGCCAGTCATCACGCAGAGGCACAACGTGTGACTGCAAAATCGACTGGTTGTGGGTTCGATCCCCACTCGAGGACATGAAATATTTATTTAAATTTATAATTTCCTTTCTTCGCTCTGGTGTCGAGGCAATGCGAGGCGTTGAGTTCCGCCACTCAACACGCAATGCCACCAGATTTCAGCAGAAAGTACGCAATGGAATGTCTTAATGATGATTTCTGACTCATTTCTAGAGTAATTCCAGAACTCGGCGGAAAATGGGGAACGGAGTTTCTTAACACTAGGTTCCCTCTGCCTAACCTGCAATGTCCGGGATACAGCGTAAAGCTGATTTTTTATTTTAGAGAAATGAACAATTTAAGATCATTACCTTATGCCTCAATTGCAACATAGTATAGCACACAATGACATCTTCCCATAATTCTAACTTTAGGTATTCTTCTAAAGCTGCCTTAACCAGACCGAGGCTTAGATATAAATCTGCCAACTGCTGACGCCAGTTCCAAGCTGGGGGCAGTCCTGTTGCCCATAAGTAGGAAAGTCTGTAAAGTTGCATGTATTTTTATTTTAAACAAAGACGAACTAAGTTTCTTGGATTAGTTCTTCTCTGATCTGAGGTGCTAACTATAGTGTTTTTTTTTGTTTCGAATATAATTATTTTACTTTTACTCTATCCCCACTCATATAATAGAGAAGGAGAAAAGATTAAAATAATTTAAATAGAGTCATTCCACCGAACAGAGATAAATATATAACTTTACATTCAGAATTAATTGTTTACATTCAAATACTGGTGAAAATTTTTTAACTTTACGTTTTTTTACTTTACTTTACAGGGTAGGCAGAGGGAACCTTGTGATAAGACACGTTGTCCGAGTTCCCAATAAAACACTTCTATTCCCCACTTTCCGCCGAATTATTGAGGGACTGCGTGTTGGATGGCGGAACTCACTTTGCCTCGTTACCAGAGCGAGGAAATGAAAATGTTAAATATTTCACGCCACCGAGTGGGAACCGAACTAACGACCGTCACTTTTACAGTCACACCCCCGCCGGTTTACGAAAACCTCATATATTTTCATGAAAATCAATAATTATCAACAATAAGTAAATTAAGAAAAACACACAGACGGTAACATTTTACTGTGAGCGTGATGGTCGTAGATTCACTTTTCTATTAATACAGAAGTCGAGTAAGTGATACTACTGTTCACACTAAAACTTAATTTTATTTATACAAAATGAAAAGGGCGAGTCAAAGTCATTTATAGTCGTACATTAATTATCCATTTAAAAAATGCTAGAAATGTATTAGTTGTATTAAAAGAAAAAATCATAAAAACTACTGAGGCCATCGTGGCGCAATGTGACTGGAAACGCAACAGTTGTGGGTTCGATTCCCACTCGGGGGAATGCATTATTTAATATTTTCAGTTCCTCGCTCTGGTAATAAGGCAAAGTATAACTTTTGCTACTCATCACGCAATGCCTCGAAAAATTAGGCAGGCGGAAAGTGAAAACAAAGTGTTACAAAGTGTTTTCACACTACTCATTTCTCTGTACCCTGATGTATGAAGGATACAACGTGAAGAGAAGAAAAATAAACAATCTATCTTACCTGCTTGTACTAGCAACACCAGATTTATCATTAACAATTGTTTCACATTGCAACATTGCTCTTTCCACTGTTCTCTTATGATTCGCTTCCAACTTGCATCTTATTAACAAAATGGCTACCCGAGTCGCCCACGGCCCTTTATTTTGAGATAATATAGCTTCTGTATATGGCTGTAGCTCTTCTACCATTAAATCATCTTTTGGTTGGGATTTTTGTATGTATTGCCTGCAAAAATTATTAATATATATTTTTTCATTTTCAAGCTGCAGGCACATAGCATCCGCACATAGCAGGGTGGGAGAGGGAACTTGCGAACCTAGTGTTAAGACTGTTAATTCCCATTAAGACACTCCCCACTCTCTACCAAATTCAGGAGAAAATGAAACTCAGGAGAAATTAAATAATTAAATTCTCTGAGTGAGAATCAAATCCACGATCTGTCGCCTTTCCCCCACACTCCCACAGCCCCACTTGTGCCCTTGCGCCACTACGGCCTTAATGTGAAATAATTTCTAGAAAATGTATAAAAATTTGGGCTCGACAAGACTTGAACCTGGGATTCTAGGAAGATTGCTTGCTTTTTTTTAATTTTGATGTTTTCTAAGAATATTTCTATAAAAATATTTTTCTAAAATATTTTTTATATCTTTATTATGTTTACAAATGTTGAAAATATTTTTCTTTTAATGCATCTCCACAGTATATTCTTAAAGCATACTCATAAAACCAACTACTTATGATTGTAACATTTATACATGCTATTATAGCACATAGAGTAATGTCTGGGTGTAAAAACCGGATGGTTGTCTGTTCAATCTCAATCTATGGCAGTGATTATTAATTCTGGTAGGCAAAGGCCTAACAAATACTAAAGAGTGATGTTGGAATCTTCAACTCAAGATGCAATGTCTTAAAAAAATTTGAAAAGGGAGTGTCTTAAGACTTAGTTCCCTTTGTCTACTTTGTTATGCAGAAAGATAGCATGGAGCTACCTTCTTTTATGAATTTAAATTACATAAAAAATTATAATTAAACTTACACATTCAACAAACAAAGTGTTTGTTCCAAGCTTGGCAACTCTGCTTGACTAACCTTCTCATTGAATGAAATCTTATTAAGTCTTACATCATCTTGTAGTTCTATATCCGTAGGAAGATCAGAATTTCCATGGCTCTCTTCTGCAGATGGTCGATCCAAATTGTCATCAAGTTGACTGGATAAGGCAAGCTGGGGTAAAGTATTTTGTTGAAACTTAGTACGCTTTCCAAGTACACCTGAAAAATGGAAATAAACAAAAACTAAATATGGAGACATAAAATTTTATATTTATTATTCATTAAGCTAAATATGTGTTGTCTTAAATATGACTGAGATGATTATGGGTTTAACCCCCACTCTAGGAAAGAATTATTTTACATTCTCAGCCCCAGTAGCCCCTACAAAGCACAGAGTTCTAGCACTGATCAGCAAATGTCTGGAAAATCGGGTATAAAGTGGGATACAGAGTGGAACTTAACTCTATATGTCCTTTCCCTAAAAGCTTAAAAATATCTATTTAATACATAAATTTATTTAAATTATTTTTTTTTAAGGAAATGCAAAATTAAATTCACCTGTTAATTCTAATTTTAAACCAGCCAATTCTCTTGCCTTTAACAAATATTGTTCAACTTTTTGTATCCTTCCATATATTAAATAAGCTTGTGCTATTTCCAAATACAATAATATCTTAAGTCTTGGATTTTCCAACACTTGTGATTCATTGTACAGCTTTGCTATTAAAAGTTCTAATTCATTATATAATGTTGCACTTGTATCTTCTAAAGCCCTTTGATGAGTGACTTTACATCGAAAACACCACCAGAGATTTAGCTAAAATTTGTAAACAAGAAATAAAATTCAGAAAAAAAAGTAAGTAAATTAATTTCTTTTATATGACAAATGAAACTTTTATAGCATGTTATAATGAAATGTATTTAAAAATTATATAGAAACCTAGAGAAGAAATTAAAATAAGCTGTTAATAAGATCTTTAATTTTCACAATTATTACATATTTTAAATGAAACGTTAAGTGGTCTAATCACTATTATTTAGTATAGTATTTTTTTGAAAAACTGACATATCAAATACTTTATAGCAGTAGCAATGCAGTAGGCATTGCTTGAAACATAGGTTTTCGAAAAAAATATATAGTAAATAAATTTATTTACTAAATATACACATACACAAACACAATTAATCCAGTTAAATAGTTGCATTTAAAATATAATAATAATAACTCACCAAATTTTGGTTGGCAGAATAAAGTGCATTGAATAATAGTGAAGAAAAATATAACAATTCTGGATATAATATATTAGTATACAAAGGTTCTGAATCTCTTTGCAATTTATTTAGAACATCAATCGATTTTGGCCATTCCACCCCTAAAAGTTCTTCTAACACAATTTCCTTGGGATGCGGACTCCAATTTTTTTCACAAAATAGCAAAAACAAATTAACGGCAGTCTGTAGAATTTTCGTTTCACTGACATCATTATGACAATGACTCTTTATTTTGTTATCAAGTTCCTCATTTTCCAAATCACTATTCAAGATATCTTTACATAAATCTTTTTCAAATGTTTCCCATTGTCCTGACCACAGTTTTTTTATAATATCTGAATCTGAAACGATACACACGTTTAGATATTAATAATTCACCAAAAGTAATCTTAAATC
>JAATLQ010032070.1:13344-26313 GCA_013421005.1 Heliconius erato x Heliconius himera | reverse complement strand
AATAGCAAAAACAAATTAACGGCAGTCTGTAGAATTTTCGTTTCACTGACATCATTATGACAATGACTCTTTATTTTGTTATCAAGTTCCTCATTTTCCAAATCACTATTCAAGATATCTTTACATAAATCTTTTTCAAATGTTTCCCATTGTCCTGACCACAGTTTTTTTATAATATCTGAATCTGAAACGATACACACGTTTAGATATTAATAATTCACCAAAAGTAATCTTAAATCGTGTAGTAAATATGTTAATTACTAAAAATACCTGTGTCACTTAATTGACAATCAAAATTACATAAATACAACATAGAATCTCCATCTATACCCATACTTTTAAATTATTTCAATCACTATATATCACAAATGCAAAATGTTCAGAATATAAATTTGGTATAAAATAAAGTAGCCAAAAATATAAGTCCAAAAAACAAGTTACAGGTAACCTCTAATGCCAAAACATGTGTGATTGACTTTGACATCTAAACTTTATTGACAATTGACAATAAAGGCACTTAATATCTAAATTTCATGTTAAATTATGGTACTTTAAATATAAATATTGTATTATAGTTCATGGAGGTAAAAATAATAGTCATAATTTGCAAAAGATATATTTAAGCCTGCTACTCTTTTGGACAAGTTTCAACTCCATCGTCAGACCCTGGTTACCATCTAGCACCAAAGAACTCGTTAAGATTAATCATACAAATCCAATTTCGATGGAATTATGTCGCTTAACTACCGAGTTCTTATGGACATCTTCCAGCTCCATCATTAGACCCTAGTTACAATCTGTGCTAGATTGATGCAGAGTACTCGTTAAGACAAATCATACGAACCCAAATTCTATGGAGTTGCGTCTGTTAATTACCGAGTACCTGTAGACGTAGCCTTTTCTCAACGCCAACATAAGACCCTGGTTACCATCTAGCACCGAAATATTTGTTGCGATGAATCCTATGAGCTAAAATTCGATGAGGTTGTGTCTCTAAATTAATTGGATTTTATTTTCTTTAAATGTATTGTATTCTACAAGTTAAGCCCTTTCATTTGATATCGATATAGGGTTAATTGTTTAGAAATATGTACCATTTTACTTATTTAGAAAACGTATGAAAATTAGAACGTAGCGGGACTCAAACCCGCGCCACCTGGAAACCGACCAGGTGCTCTGACCACTGAGCCATACGTTCTCATCAAGCTACGTCGAAATTTTTATACGCTTGTTACAACTTATTTATGTTGTTAGTGTCTCTGTAGGGAGATTTTTACAAATTTCCACTACCCAAAGATAATTACTTAAAATTATCGTCTGGCAAGAGAGAATGCTATTTATTAAATATTTTAACATTTTCGAAGTGTTAATCCACACTTAGGGAAGAAAAATACTTATAGAAAATGTATAAACAAGTTACCAACATAAATAAGTATACGAATATAAACTAGAATAAATTATTATTGAATGTAAAAAAAATATGCCAAGGCAACTAATTACACTGAATTGTTGAACACTTTTTGAGAACAAGGTACTATTTTACTACTACAGGGCTCAGCTTCACGCCGTATCCCGCACACAGCAGGGTAGGCAGAGGGAACCTAGTGTTAAGACATTCCGTTCCCCACTTTTCGCCGAATTCTGGAAGCATTGCGTGTTGAGTGGCAGAACTCAACGCCGCGCTTTGCCTCGATACCAGAGCGAAGAAATGTAAATAATCATTTAAATAAATATTTCATCTCCTCGAGTGGGGATCGAATCCACAACCAGTCGCGTTTACCAAACTATTATAATAATATACTTTGTTTTAAATTTTTACTCCCGGTAGTTTGCTATCAAAACTATACTTTTAAAATAAGTTTTATTAACACAAAATAATTAAATGAATTATGACAGAGAAGACATCCTCTGTAACCTCAGAAATAAATCAAAAATACGAAGGGAGCCGCGGAAGGGAACTTAGAACAATAGTTTGCGGCATTAACGTCGTTGAAACTAAATAAGTAGGTGTTTGGGCTGAAACAGTTTAAAACTCTAATTTTTAAATGTTAGAATTAGTGGAACGTATTGGGAACAGAAAATGCGTGGGAACAAACTGAGCAGTCGGTACAAAATTGTTGTGGAACTTGCAATGACTCATTCCTGTGGCGGAAGAGCTAAGTGCATCTAGTCCGAACTGTTCATATATACTATTTCAGAAAAAACAGACCAAGCGCGAGTCGGACTTGTCCATCGAGGGTTTGCAATTGGGAAATACCTTATAAGTTTTGATGATGAAGTTAACAAACTTAAGCTTCCAGGCACATACACTTATTTAGTATGAAATGAGCTAATAAACAACCAATAAATTTTTACTTTTCGTGAGTGAGTGGTCATACTCTCCCTAGGGGTTCAGCTGGCTTGGGACCACAAGGTACTGCTGATGGTACTTCTTATCATTAATTCAGTGAAGTCAATGATTACTCTTGTATTGATGTAATCTGTGCTAAAACACTTTGCCGTATCTATCTAAAACATATGACTCATTAACCGTCTGCTTTCGAAATATGTTAGGGAATATTGTGGGAACATAACTCGGACTTGCTTGTGCATCCGATTATTTACCTCCTTTGAAATGTTCACTGCAAATTTTGTCGTCAGGTTTTGGATACCATGGCGATCCATCTACACAATAAGGCTATGTTCAATATAGCAATATACAACGTGGCAATAATAATTGCATTGAGATACCAAAGGAATATTCTCAATAAATTTGTTTTTGCGACTTTAGTTATGCACTTTTTACATAATAATATTATCTGTGGTATGCTTTTTTTGGGTAGACTGTGCAATTAATAATCTGTGTTCTATGCGACCTAAAGAGTCTGTAGTGATGGTGGGTGGGTGTCGTGTATTTTTAGGTTAAGGAATAAAAATATGATTTTATGAAATATATAACAACATATGACCAAAAATGAAATATCATTATAAGATGGAATCGATACTAGTTTTATCTGCAGTTCTTTGCGCATTATTACTGTTAAAACTAATATATAATTTGCGGTAAGTAACTTAAGGTTATAATACTTTCCCGCCTGATAAGATGTATCTATAGTACAAAAAATCTTTTTATCAGGTCAACGCTGATTTGGCGAGTAAATTGTTGGTTCTGCAACCATAACTTTTGGGTGAAATATATCGAGCGAAATTCCTGGACTTGTCCAAAATGCGAACAGTACAACGGATTTACGAAGGTATTTTTTTTACAAAATAAAACTTAATTTTCCATATTTATTACTAGCTGTTATATGTGTTTATTAATAATAATCGATTGGTTTTAGGATGGAGACTACAACAAAGTATTAAATACAGGTACAGAGCTAATTTCTAAAAGTCCTAAATTATTCCAAAGAAGCCCACCCAAAAATGGCCTCTGCAAAATGTGTAATATAAACCAACAGCTCAAGGTGACACAACTCGCGAATTTTGTTCCTATGAATGAATATAATTATGATGAAGAAATTGACTCTTACAGGTAACTGCCAAAAATTATGTAATTATTTTTACTTCTCTAGAACATTAGCTTAATATTTGGCTTCATTTACCTTATCTTATTTAAACAGTTTATCAGTTTTGTACTGTAAATACAAAAACCTCAAGTATTAATTGCAAATTTATAAAATGTTAAAGCAATTTTGAAATACTATACTTAAGTTTATTATTATTTTTCCAGGAATCGGCTAGAAAAAGCCTATAAACTATGCAGTCCATGTAAAAATATTTTGCAAGTAAAGTTGCATAAAGAAAAAGAAACATTATTAGGTTCAAAGCTTTTAGAAACAAGGACTACAGATAAACTTGATATTAAAAAAGAGAAACAAAAGGAAATAACCAGAAATATTATAAACAATGTATCCAATAAACTGGGAATAATAATTTTTATTTTAGTAGCAATTGAGTGCTATACAAATGCTATGAAGCACAAAACATTACACAAGAATTTATCTAATACAATATTTAATATAAAACAAATTTTATACAATCTTGTAATAAGAATTATTACAATTGTGAAAATGAAGACATTACTAACATTCCCATCATTAGAAAATTTTATGGACATAAACAATATTGTAGATATAGACATATTTACGAGCTTTAACTCTGGACTAAATGATTTGACGCAACTAGTATTAGGTGGCTTTGTATGTTTAATACAAACTGTTGGACTTTTTACTAACAAAAGTAAATCAAATTATAGTATGATTATTGACACATTGTGGATTATATTTGAAATGACTTGTATAGGACAAAGATATGTGAAAACGGATCCATTATTAATGAGCTTAATTAAGGTGAGTTTACAGAACATTACAATAAACACTTAATGGCCACTTTCCGAATATTTATTAAACTTTTCTGTAACACTTAAATATTTAATATACAATTTTATTTCCAGTTATCAAGTGCTCTGGCAGTATTGCTTGTATACAGAAGTATTAATAAGACTGTTAAATTTATTAAAAGAAAAAACATTACACCAAAGAAGCTAAAGAATCTGGCGAATGGTTCCCCGAAAAAAATAATTGAAGAAGACGATAGTATTTCTTTGGATACAGATGATGATGTATCACTTAGTAAATTTGGCTTGCACAATTTTACAGATTCTTCGAATGACACTCTCAGTCCTTTTAATAAAAGCTTGATGAATGGTAGATCTTTTACACCTAGAAGTGACAGTATTTGGGGAAAACCCAAATTAAATTCCACTTTTAGTGTTAACTCGGTGACAACGACTAGCCCTAATCCTTTATCAAACTCAGTGTTCGTGAAACCTTCCTTTAATAAGTATCAAAAGTTGGCACAAGACTCTGATTCCGATTTAGATGAGAGTATAAGTTCTTTATGCATAAGTAGTCCAAAAAAGAAAAGTTCTAAAATGAATCCTGTGTTTGCCTTACGCAAATTCACTGCCTCCCCCAATTTTGTGGCCCCCATACCTTTGAATAAGGCACGGCCATTGATTTCTCCAAGTAAATTGGGTCATACAACTTCGTGGGTTGCTGGAGGATACTGGGGCACGGAAGGAGAAAGGCAGATTTTCAATGTTAATGTCAGCCGGTCTTCCAGCCAAAGTTCGGGGTTCGAATCCCAGGCATCCAGTATGACCCAGAGGAACATATTTTCTCAGCCACCATCTCGTGAAGAGTCTGTTTGCGGTGAACAAGATAGGCTATTAGATAAGTGTCAGAACTTCAATGCCCCAGCTTTTACTCCTATAAGTACTCCAGTGTTCCCTCAAATGCAGTACAATAGCCATGTTCAGATCCCTCAGCCGAGGATGGCCCAGACTTTTGTATCCCAGAATGTTTTCCAACAATACGCCCCAAGTAGTATATTTAAGGCCCCTGGAGGGTCCCGACTGATCAAACTGCCTCAGGAAAACTTCACACCTCACTAATGCTCAACCGCTAGTCACTAATACCTTTTGACTAACATATTATTTAGCATTTTTTTTATTCTTTGAACGTTTTATTTTTGTCTTTTATTAATAAAAATCCATAAACTGCCATTATATTAAGATATATTTGTTAAGTTATCATGCGTTAGTTTTAAGCGGTTATTAGTTGTTAAGTGTGAACTTAGCTGTAAGATTTGATCTCGTGCTGGTGCCCGGTGACGGCGATATGAAAGCATTAAGAATTATTGAATTGTTACGATTTTTATATGGACGTCACTGTCCTTATCTTATACAACAAAATGTGATATTTAAAGACTAGTAATTTTTGCAAAAAGTGAGAAAAAAAATGATTCTTGATGTTATCATTGTTTTGATTTTGTCATCTTATAGTGAAAACTTTTTGTGAAACTCCTGAAATAATAAAATATATAAACATACATTAATTTGTTAATTATTGTACATATCTTATTATCTATTTACGATAATATACCCTTTAAGTTATTATAAATAAAAGTACCTTTCAAACAAAACAAATATTAATAAATATATACAAATATTTTTGCAACATGCAACTGCAACAGTTTGATTGTAAATGGCTGTAGATTCGATCCGCACTTAAAGAAACGACATATGTAATATTTTCATTTCTTCGCTCTGGTGTCGAGACAAAGCGCGGCGTTGAGTTCTGTTATTAAACATGCTGTAGAATTCGGCGAAAAATATGGAACGGAATATCTTACTCTTAACACAACCTTCCGCCTACCCTGCTGTGTGCGGGATACGTGAAGCTAAAAAACCCTATTTTTTGTATGAAATCAATGCGGTAAAACTCACGAATTTCTAGCTTTCCTCTCTGACCTCTGTAAATATTGGCACGGCATCGGAGGTACATACGTATCTTCGTACAGAGTGGAAGAATAGTCTGGGGTGTCGGCGCACGCCCATTCACTTTGCAAGACATTTTTTAAGCCCCATTCGGTTACATTACCCTGCATTTAAGAAGAAATATTTTAATCTAATTACCAAATATTTTAAACAACACGAACAATCGCCTCTGTCCTTCATGTATTTACAAACTTTTTGATAATTAATAAAGAGAAGACCTGGAAAAAATCATATTGAACAGCGCAACCAATGGCGTTGTTGTATAAATATATAAAACGATATATTATGAGTTAAGTTTTAAGCGATACATACAAAGCACTTCATAAGATCCGGTTGAGGGTAAAACTGATGAGCGCTTCGTTTATAATATCGCATGTTCGGTCCACACAGAGGTTTTGGCAGGTGTTTGTATACGAGATCAGTCGTCGTCGCGAAATTACCACAGCTATCGTGACTGTCGTGCCTTATTACGGAATGCACGTTGCCCTGTGAAATTTTCAAATTGTTACTAGAGATTGCCTAGATCTTGATGAATCTATCTATTAAATTAATTGTACCTAAATAAAGTTTTAACTTATAGTTAAGTATATATAATATATTAAAAATAAATAAAATGATCCCGGTTGAGGTCAGTCGTGGCGCAGGGGCACAAGCGCGTGACTGTAAACGCGACAGGTTGTGGGTTCGATTTCAATTCGAGGAAATAAAATATTTAATATTTTCATTTCATCGCTCTGATGTCAATCTGATATCAAGGCAAAGTGCGGCGTTCTGTTCCGCCTCTCAACACTCAATGCCTCGAGAATTCGGCGGAAAGTGGGCAACGGAGTGTCAACACTATTAGCCTCACTGTGTCTACTCTGCTACATGCGGGATAAAGACTTTATCCCTTATAACTTTATCATAAAGTTCATACTTTTTTTTCAGCTTCATAGCTGAAATTTTTTTTCAGCTATAAAGCTGAAAAAAAAGTATGACTGTTTTAGTCACTGCTAGTTTTCCACGATAAAATCTTCGATTCATATGTTTCTAGATTAACACTGAAATAAGATTTTATTTTACTTTTTAGCTTCACTCTGTAATCACGCATACATACCTATATATTATGTTAAATACTAAATAAGATAACTTACTTACCTGTAAACTGTTTAATTTATTCAATCTGAAATCTGGCTGTCTAGACTCGGGTTTTCGTTTTTCATAATCGATGTCTTCCTTAGGAGGAAAATAAAAAGTGCCTCTTTTTGGACACTCGATTCTATCTTCTACCCAATTACCTTGAAAATTTTGAAAAGGTCTTTCTTATAAACTTTACTATGTACTTTATTTTGTTGAGAATTTTGTATGCTTTTAAGACAGCTTCATCAGTAAAAAAAAACAATTTATCCTATATCTGATCCCATGACTTTTTGATAACTTTTCAATCTTGATACAATGGGCACTCCACAATCAGAAGTGTCTCTCGAATCTTAAAGCACAGTGGATGGTCATGGGTTTGAATTTTGATTCTTACACAGGAGTCTGTTTACACTTAATATTTATGTTTGCTTTCAAGGAATAGGAAAAGGAGAGGCCTATAAGCAATGTAAGAAAAAAATAGTGAATAAGTGAGTTTTCTAAAGCGTGAGACTTCAGTCGACGATAAAAACATTTGTAGCTTAATTTGATCATTTTTAAATCTTATCAATTTTTGGTATATTATATATTGGATCTGGGTAATCATCGATGTGGTAAACATTGCAGCTTTGACAAAATTTCTAGACTATAAGTCTATACATAATACAGTATACACTATACAAATGTATGGGTACATACATACATGCTGGTCAAAGATATAAAGTAAAGAATTTAAAAAAGTAATATCAACTTAATAAATTAACAACAGATTACCATTTTAAATTACTATAATTTTCATAAGATGAAGATATATTTACCTAACAATACTCCTGTGCAAAAGACTGGCCCCGGCCTTAAAGCTTTAGCTATTGCCTCAGCTCGAGTTGGAGACTTAGGTCTTGTACTAATAGTAGTCATAATTTTGTAAAGATCTATTAAACAATTTTTAAATTATAAAAAAATGTGCATATAGTTGTATACAATGTTTGATTGACATGATTTAATGTTTGATAATTTATTATCTATGATTATGACAATCATAAGGTTTTATAATTGTTTTCAAAGCCATTTTTTTGTAGAACAAAATTTGTATATTTAGTAGGGCAATTTACTGGATGTTGCTGGTATCCAAGTAAAATTAGTGAATATGAATTCATTCCCAATAAATACACCATTATAATGTCATCAATATTTTACATTAAATAAAATTAAATCACTTTTTAATTCACTATAAATTAATCCAATATTCTAAATTATATATTTGTTTTATATATTTATATATACAAATAAAACAAATTTCAAACTGTTCAAAAGTTTTTATTGTTCCTGTATAATAACATTGTGTGTAACAAAGCAAAATTCTTATAAGCTAAACAAAATAATTTACAAATAAAAACAAGTAAATGTAGTTATATATATTACAGTAAAATAATATTCTAAAAACAATCTTTTCACTACTCTCCACGACATTTGTTTCAGCGTCTTCAGTAAAATATATAATTTATAGATTTATATCTAATCAGTCTCCATAGGCAAATTTAATTTTGGTTTAGGAAGTACATGTAAAAGTGCAGACAATTGGCTTTCAAGTGGACCTGAATTTGTCACAATATTCTTCATATTGTTTTCAATTTCAAGTAGATCTTGATTTATTATTTCCATATTCTAAAAATGAAAAACCAATATTTAGACGAAGGCAATAAACAATACTTACTTAAATAAATGATTTTTTTTAAATACTATTAAATATTTTAAAAAATATAGTGAATTTACCTTTATCATAGATGTGTAAAGATGCTTAAAATTTTTATCACTATATCTTATAAATCCACTAACGTTTGATTCCGAGTCAGATATCATTGAAGTCATTTTGCATATAAATGAAGTATTTAATATATCAATAAAATAAATGGATGCGTAATGAAAGCTTAAGAAATACTAATTTAAATTATATTAATAACGTCAATTCAAGTCTCGGAGAACTTAGGAAATTAGGAATGCAGTTTGTTTATTTGAACTAACGTTCGGAAATAATATAGTTTTATGCTTTATACTTATATACTACTATTTTCGTTTGATCAAACATATAAAAAGGAAATATCAATTTTTTACCTTGATTGTATTATAAATATTTAATTCTAAACATTTAAGCTTGTTTTATTTATAATTATTTACTTCATTTTTTTTTATTTAATGGCCTACTACATTTTATTTCAAAACGTTTTTACATGACATTGACGTAAGAATATTGTAATGTCAAGTTCAATAAAATCGACTGTCATCTGCAGTAAATAGTGGCCCCGTGAGAATTTATAGCCAATCCAGATCTTCTTGCAGGTTTTTCTTGTTAGCTGATTGGTCACCCACTCGTATCCTGTTTGTGCGACGTCAATGGGAACAAGGACTGCAGTAGCAAATACAGAAATGAAGATATTTAAAATAAATTCGTAGAAATGAAATAATATTGTGGTTTTGTGCAATAAATACTGTAATTATAAGACGAGTGTATGTGGCTTTTTCGAGATTTTGTGTGGTGCTAACAATATTTAATTTTCTCACAACAATTTACCATATTTCCATCTTAACTAGACGTTGTTTTTAATCGGTTATTGACAAAAATATTGATTTTATAATATAATGCTATATTCACGTGTAATAAGCTGAATTATACAACCTAAAAATTTAACATAAATTGCAATTTACATTATGTTATTGTAGAAACGATCTTGTTTTCTTAGTGTGTCATGACTAGTCTTTTTATTTATTTAAGCTTACATCCGCTTATATATCGCGATTTCTGACTTTAAGTATATCATGAAATGCTTTTTTTACATAATTTATTTAATTAATATTTCAATAAATACAAGATATGTATTTTTTATTCTCTTGGTTTATTGTAAATTAATTGAGAATTTAAAATATGTTTAATAGTGTAGTTTCTATTTTTAATTTATAGTGTCTAAATAAATCATATTAATTTATTAAAACTTTGCTTAAAATTTACTTTCATAACATTTTTTTTATTTACAATTTGTTGAAGTTCTAATTATATTATGATTTCTATAGTATTATATATTATAACTTAGGCTATCTTACCCCTTTGATATATTAAATTTCCATTAAACAATGAATATATTTTAAAAGTTCCACACATTCCGTCCAATTCCATGTAACAACATACAAAGAACTAATGAAAGAAATAATGTATTTTTTATTACCTGTAAATTAATTCTGACAATATTCATATTATTTTATATATTACTTATTTTACCATATTTTTAATAATAATACATTACTCTTTATCTATAATTTCTTGCCATGATATATTCTTTTTACGAATGACCACACTGGACACATCACAAAAAAAACTGTATTCATCAGAAGTCAAGAACATTTGTATGATTCAATCTTATTTTAAGATTTTGACTAAATCTTGAGAATATAATAAATTTATTTTTCAACTCGTTGTTGTTATACAAAAATTGATACTCAAATATTATTTCAACTAACAATGTGTAATTCCTCCACCACCATGTTCATCAATTAATGACATTTTACCGTCCATTGTTCAAGAGTTCCAGTTCAACATATGAAAATTCACAAAAGTTTTTCTCATTAAAAATCTAGTTATGTTAATAAGAGAATCATAATTTAGAATGCACTTGGCTAGCAACGAAATGAATAGACCGCATTAGGTGGCAGTAGTTTGCCGGCGCCGGCCGGGCTGGCGTCGCGACGTCGCGCCCCTACCCCATACCTCTCACGATCCCACTTGTTTCGCATTCTCTTGCAATACAACGTTTCTCTCTTTCAAAACCACACGAAAAAGGCTACATACATTTTATTTTCAGTTGACAATGTTAGTGTAATTAAATACGTCATGTCAGATCATGACGCGGGGTGTGTGGATAGTGAACAAACACAGGACAAGGAGTGTAGCGGAACGGCTGAGGGTAGCAACGATGTGACTGAAACTGGAGAATGTTCCTCAGCAGTGCCTAATGAAAGTGCCAATAATGATGGAGATGTGAATACGGAGAATAAAGAAAGTTTGAGTAGTGGCGTCGATGAGAAGAAGGATTTATATGGAGTTAATAGAAAAGGTTCAATCCTATGGACGGAAGAAGGGTCACAGCTGCGGGTGTCGTGGAACTTGCTGGAAGGTACTGCTACTCAGAGGGACTATGTGGCGTTATGTTATACAGGTTAGTTTAATATATTTGAATTCTTACATTTTCTTTTTCTTTTAAAACCGTTAGTTTCGTAATATTATTATTGTTATAACTATACCATTTATATTATATCGTCTCGAAGGATGTCGATATTATTTTGATTTTACCGTTTTAACTAGTCAACAAGGAATGTTTCTAATTTAGCTTTCATGAATTCGATTTGATAGCGCCACTTATCTATTTTCGTACCAAAAATATTCATAAATTACTACTAAGCAACAGTGCTGCATTTGCCTGAAGTAAAACAATTTAAATTTCACGAACTAAACTCGAGCCGTTCTCGCTGTGGTTTAGTTTGGTTTTCATTATATGGAAAACAAAAGTGTTTTAGTGTAACTAAATTACTTGTTAGCAGCTTTTAAAAGCAAGCTAAAATTTAACAGTTTAACATTACCTAGGTTGCAGCTTAGGGCTGGAATAGTAAATATGCAATTTTATTGATGGATAGAAAAAACTAAATATTGTAAGTTTTGGACACAAATACTATACGGGGGAATATTTCTACGGGTTCCTTGAACACTTAGATAACGATAACACATAAGCTGCGATGGCTTTCCTAGCCCCACTGGCTCTAGGCGAATAGAAATTAGAGTGGAGTAGTGCGGCGTTTTTAAAAAACCTCTCTATATTTTTTTGGTTTACGCTTTATGCCGCACGTAGCAGAGTAGGCAGTGGGAACCTAGGGACATTGTGTTAAAACACTTCCGTTCTCTACTTTCCGCCGAATTCTGGAGGCATCGCGTGTTGAGTGGCATTACTCAACGCCGCGCTTTGCCTCAATTAATATCAGAGCAGTGAGAGCGAAATGAAAATATTAAATCTTTAATTTCCTCGAGTGGGAAGCGAACCCAAAACCTGCCGCTGTTACACGACTGGCCTCATCTCTGTAAATGTTACTAAAAATACTAGGTATCAATATGACAAAAATAAATTTAAAAAGTAATCAATCCACTTGAATCTAAATCTATGGTAGCCCAATTTATACATATTATATGAAAATATATGATATTCTTGAGCAAAGTCTCGTTTTGTATGTAAATGGAAAAATCAGCGTTCGACGGTAGGTACGAACTTATAAAGACTTGGCACTTATTTGTTAGTCATCTTTTAATTGATAAATGCTATAAATTTACCGTATCTTCGAGCTTTAATCATCTAATAAGCAAGTAAAATTCGCAAGAAGCTTTTGTTTTAGATGTAACAAAAGGCTATTAAAATGGCGTGGGATCGTTTTGTGTAATGTTTCACGTTTATCACAGTAATTATATTTTGAGTTAAACTACGGTTTATTCTAATTGG
>JAATLQ010032070.1:0-13334 GCA_013421005.1 Heliconius erato x Heliconius himera | reverse complement strand
GTAGGTACGAACTTATAAAGACTTGGCACTTATTTGTTAGTCATCTTTTAATTGATAAATGCTATAAATTTACCGTATCTTCGAGCTTTAATCATCTAATAAGCAAGTAAAATTCGCAAGAAGCTTTTGTTTTAGATGTAACAAAAGGCTATTAAAATGGCGTGGGATCGTTTTGTGTAATGTTTCACGTTTATCACAGTAATTATATTTTGAGTTAAACTACGGTTTATTCTAATTGGGTGTTTTTTTTTGTTATGTTCTAAAACTTATTAGGCGATTACGATGTTTTTAAAGTTTTGGATTTCATCAGAACCTCACGTGGATTTATTTAATTCTGTATTTTAATATAGTATACGAAGATTTTTATTTTTTTTCTACAAAATTGAAATATAGATATCCAATTATTTTTATCAATTTGAAAATATTATTCCTCGTGTGGGAACACTTTGGAAAGAAAAAGTCTTGGACGGTTTCCAAGAGGCGCGGGTTCAATTCCCGCTACGTTTAAAACTTTATAAGCTTTCTAAGATTTTTTAAAAATATACCTCTTTTAACTCTAACTGTCTTAACTCTCCTATAATAAATATATACTTTTAAATATAATTTAAAGTAAAATCTCTATCTCACATACAACAATACATATAAATAATTTATACACTTAAGTAATAGCAGAGTAGGAGGGGGGAACCTGGGAACCTACTGATAAGACACTCCCGTTCATCACTTTCCGCCGGATACAAGTTTCATATAATTTTCGTGACAAAGCTTTATTTTACGAACCTACCTACCAGTATATGGCTGCGTTCTCATAATATTTCTCACAGACAAGACGCCGTTATATCAGCGAACAAAGAGCGGAAAAAGAATTGGAGCATTCCTCCTTTAGCAAACGAGCCATTGCTCAAATGAAACGGCATCCAAACGTGTTCCTTTCTTACATTGACTCATTACTGTTTCCAGTAGGCATGGTGGCGTTGTGGGCCAGAGTATGAATGTAAACTTGATGATTGTGGGTTCGACTTTGATCCCTATTCGGGAGATTTATGTACTTTAGTTTTTCCTTCTTGATAGAAATACCTTGTTATGCGGGAAAAAGCGTGAAGCTGTTAATTTTAATATAAAATAAACCAACTTCACGCTATGTTCCGCATCCCGGGTAGGCAGAGGGTACCTAATTCTAAGACACCGTTCTTCACTTTCAGCCAAATTTTGGAGTCATTGCGTGTTTAGTGGGCGGATCTCAACGCCACGCTTTGTCTCGACACCAGAGCAAAAAAATAGAATATAAATGTAAACAATACACACACACTGGGCTCATGCGCTACGAGGGTACAATTTTCAATTTTTAAAATTACAAATGCAATTATAAAATTTTAACAACTCAAAATAATCGTGAATCAAATTTGTGTGTCGATTTTCTATACCACATCGTCGTAATTAACATCAGAAATATGTCTTCCTAAGAATATGTTGTGAATTAACTAAAAAGATGTTGACGCAGTGAGTCCGTCTGATAATTTCGTTAACGTTTTGACTAAAATGGTATTTACATATATGTATATTATGTAGTGCTTTTACTGAATACTTAACGCTAAACTATAGGACGGGTCCGTTTTTTTATAGGAACAATATTTTAGCCTAATATGTATAAAATTATATTTTATGTTAATTGTGCTGTGCCATAAAACTCCACGATCGATATTAAATTATAGAAAAAACTATTTCAGCATAATTCCTTTTTGAGTCTGTTGTAGCTTTCCCTAACAGCGATAATAATGCTATTTTTATATTTATTCACGATTTAAAAGTCCAGCGAGGCCAGTCGTGGCGCAGGGGCACAGAGTGTGAGTGTAAAATCGACTAGTTGTGGTTTCGATCCCCACTCGAGGAGATGAAATATTTACTTGAATTTATATTTCCATTTCTTTGCTCTGATGTCGAGACAAAGTGCGGCGTTGAATTCTGCCACTTAACAATGCCTCCAATTCGGAGTGTCTTAACATTAGGTTCCCTCTGCCTACTCTGCTGTGTGCGGGATACAGCGTGAAGTTGATTTTTTGTTTTTTTTTAAAAAGTCAAAGGCCTATTTGAATAAAGGAAACATATTTAATTTGAATTATTTTAGTCTGTATTACATTACACCGGCGTAGCAATTGAAAGCACAAGTGTCACATACAATGTCTATTCAGCAAACCGAGCCTGTTTTTTCCATAGAAACCAAATAGGTCAAAGTATTTTTCATTAAAAAAAAAACGACACAGTGCCTTCACTTTTTGCAGAATATAACGTTTCTTGAACCAGTGCAGCGGGACTGGACGCGAGCTGGTCGTAACTGTACCGTATGTACCTACTGGGCGACGCGAGCTGCAATGATTCAAAACAGGAAATACACTCCGCCCTCTTGATAACATCAATGCACTTGCTTCAAATATCTTGTGTTTAATATAATGCATTGTTATCTGTTCTTTGATTTGTATATTGTGATCGTTATGTTTGGAGGATATTTAGAAGAATGGTATGTTTGGTCAACATCTAATATATTATATATACTAGTGTTGATATTGACATTGTGAGAATGTACTGACTATATTTAAAATTGAATTGCTATGTGTAATTCTTTTCTTGCTTTTTTATGAAGTATGTAAATCGTTACTTCTATTCTTTCCAAAGAATGGGGATCGGTATCTTTTACGCATATCAATATACGAAACAAATAATAGACATTCGTACAGTCAAAGTTTTAAAATATATTTTATTTCAACACCATCGACCAGATAACCGTCATTTCAACAGTGGCAACCATTCATTGTACGATAATGTCAATTATAATTATTTTTTCTTGATAAATCCAAATTGAGTAGCCTCGCTCTTTTTTTGCATGTATTTTTAATGGAGTCAATGATTTCCTAAAGTTCAAGAAAGTGCAATCAGCGCCCACGCGTTTAATTGTGCGCCCGCGCAGGCTCCCGCCTCGATATCGCCCTGCAAATTGATAACCGCTTTTATTACTTAACACACCGTTTTATTACCAGTAAAATGAGGGTGACTCAGGTTTGGGGCCTTTATCCTATACAGATATTAACGATAATGTATAATTTCCTCTCGACAAACCTAATTTGGACTTTCAACTTCAATTAATTATTGAAATGAAGATGCGTCATGCTTAGTTTTTATGTGGTATCAAACAATATTATAATATTTTTAATATGATTTCATAAAAGTTAATGGAGTCATGTTAAGATATGGACGTACTTATATGTATTTCAGCGGCTCTATTCATCACGTCAGTGAGGTCATCAGCTACGTTTGCAATATCTTTTTCAAACAAAGGCAAGGAGAGCGACGTCGGGCACGCGATCGTTGCATAATATGTACTAGTAAAACCCTTTCACCGCAACCGCAATTTCCTTGTTTAGTATTTTCTTAGGTTTAAGAAGATTAGCGGCTACCATTTATCTAATATGTGCACTGAAAATTATCGATGTCATAATTAACATCATATATAGTGAATATAGGCTCAATAATACTTGGGAGAAATATAAAAAAAATATTTGAAATATTTTGCACGCTTTATTGCGTAAAGTATGAAAATTGCTTATGGCGTCCAGATCAGAATAACTATATGATAATTGCGGCGTTGAGTTCTGCCACTCAACACGCAATGCCTCCCGAATTCGGCAGAAAGTGGGGAACGGACTGTCTTATCACTGGGTTCCCTCTGCCTACCCTGCTATGTGCGGGGGATACAGCGTGAAGCTATTTTTTTTTATATGATAATGCGATGGGCAGAAAGCTGAAAACAGAGTGATGGAGGGTGGATGGAGTCACTACGACGGAATACACTACTTATACAGTAGATAGAGACAATTTAACCTACTGCGTAACTAAGATATGGTAAGTTTAGGTAAATCTAAATTTTTAAAGTTGTAAAAAATACAGATTTACCCGAACTTAGCTAGCTTAGTGTCGAGGTGGAAATGTAAATATAATTCCATGTTTTATTAACTGTTTTCGATTGCACTTTTGCTGCATTGTCGTTTATGTAGGTACCGACTTCCGTTATATTTACAATACATACAACTCTCCGATTTCACCCGACTTTCGCGGATTCTGCATTCGCATTCGTGTCACGATTGCATCGCCAAAAGTGCGCTATTGTAATTTCTGTCGCTGATATTTGGGGAATCTTGTTCCGACCGATGTGAACTTTGTTTTTTTATTTACATTTCTCATAAATTAATTAATACTTTCAGTTAATTGACGTTGTTTTATTAATGTGGTGCTAGAATAAGCTCTTTTATGGGCCAATAACTTAAGATTAAGCTAATATGCTTATTTCTTTATACAACATTAATTAGTCATCCATTTTTTTTCCAATTTAATCGTTAAAAATTTAAATAATCATGTTTTTGAAATGAAAATATTTGAATTTATAGTAAATGTGAGTCACAATACTCTAAAAACGTAAACCAATTTTATGTGTATCGTAAACCGTTAACGCTGATTAACTTGGAGTAGGCGTTATAAAAAATAATTAATAGAATCTATACTAAAGAATAAACTATAAAATAGTGTCGTCGATCGTGTGGTCACCACGCCTCGGTGGCCGCATGAATGAGCAGGGTCCCCCCCCCGCGCCCGCGCCCCCTCGGTTGTGAATGAAGTCCCCGGCGGCGCGTGCCTCGCGCTCACGCTCAGTCGCAACCAGACCCGCGCCGCCACGCGAGCGCATGCACTCTTAGAACTTACTATTTTGACGTATCGATATTTATCAACGCGAGTATTTTGTGCTGTAAAGTTATTAATTTAAAACCAAGGAAATATATAGAAGCAAAAATATTGCCAATATCGATTTCGTGTAGGAAACTGATCGAGTGGATTAAATCGCCACTTGTTACGGATATTACGTATTAGGTAAGTAATTAAAATTGCGAATTTTCTGCCTGAACCGTGAAGGTCTTTCATGTTGGAGCTAGCTAGGTGACACGTAGGCTAGATTCATTGACAAAATACAGTGGGTTTTGGCTGTGGGTGGTGCCCACGTTGTGTCGTATATGTAGATACGTGGTACGTGTAGTACGCGGTCATGTCTTCTTCGATATCGAGCGCGTTTTCATTTGGGTGATCGCTGTAGGTGTCGGTGTCGGTGTAATACTTTCACAAGTTAACTATTAACTATTACTTAATTTGCTAAGCTGATTTTTTTATGTGTGTAAGCTTTAAGTTTCATTGAGTTTACTTGGCCATCAATTAATTTAGACTTGTAAGATTTTTTAAAATTTATATTTTAGATTTTGTATTCCCATTTCTTCGCTCTGGTCTCGAGGCAAACCGCGGCGTTGAGTTCTGCCACTTAACTCGCAATGCTTCCAGAATTCGGCTGAAAGTGGGGAACGGGGTGTCTTAACACTAGGTTCCCTCTGCATACCCTGCTGTGTGCGAGATACAGCGTGAAGCTGATTATTATATTTTAGATAATGCATAAGTTTATTGTGGAGTCTATGGAATTTTCCTAATAAATTATTATAAAAGTAATTTTGCACAAATATGAAATTTAAAAAGTTTTGTATATAATCTAAATAATCTCTGATTAATTAATAAAAATAATGATAATCTGCTTTAATCGGATGCTACTCTTCGCCTTACTTTTTGTAAGACTAATTTAAATTCAAATAATACAGTTGCTCACACTACATGTCTATTTATTCATACTTTTAATTGTACCTTTTAATGAAATTGACATTTATAATGATTTTCAAGTAAATGATAACGACTGTTAGTTATTGTGCATAATTTAATTACAATTTACATATAAAATACGAAATTACTGATTATAAATTTATATTTGTTTTATGCAAAATACATGTTTTGTAACATACAAAATCAAGAATGAATTAATTATAATAAAATACAATAAAAAAGTTGTCGTGGCGCAGTGGCTCAAAATGTGTGACTGTAAACGCAACTGGTTGTGGGTTTGATCCCCAGTCGAGTAAATTAAATATTTATTTAAATGTATATTTCCATTTCCTTGCTCTGGTTCTCTTTGCTCTGGCTCCGCCACATAACACGCAATGCCTCCAGAATTCTAATACTGGTCTGGTACTGGTCTACCTTTTTGATTGCTAAATCTTAAAGTGTTTGTTGGTTGGTTGGTTGGTCGTGGTGCATGGGTTCGATTCCCACCCAGGAAATAAAATATTTAATGTTTTCATTTCTTCGCCCTTCGTTTTGGTATAGAGGCGCGGCATTGAGTTGCAACGCTCAACACGCATTGCCTCTAGAATCTGATGGAAAGTGGGGAACGGAGTGTCTTAACATTAGGTTCCCTCTGCCTACCCTGCTGTGTGTGGGATACAGCGTAAAGCTTATTTTTTTATTAAATTAAGTAAAGCACCGTGTTGAGTTCTGCCACTCAACACGTAACGCCTCCAGAATTTGGCGGATCGGAGTGTCTTAACTCAAGGCTCCCTCTGTCTACCCTGTTACGCCCGGGATGCAGCGTGAAGCTGCAAAATAATTTATTTATTTTTTAAAATTAAATAACTAAAGAATTTGTTTCCTAAACAAGCAAATCTCAGGAACTCGTTCGAATTGAAGAATTATTAGTTGGACAGAACATTTATTGATGAAGTCTGTAGGCTATATTACATCACTTTAATCGTTTCTATGTAACCCAGTACACCTGTGGTCAGAATTACCGGTCTCTTAGAATGTGTCATGTGATATACACATCTTTCGTTTATTTCCGTATGATCGTAGATGCGAAATTGTACGTAAAAACTAATGAAAAAGAATATGTATGTTAAACAACTTCATTTAGAAAAGTACTTTGAAAGTACAACGGTATTGCGCTGTAAGATACTGTGAGAGAAACTCCCACAATTTCTTTGGCATATAAAACAAACATTTAAACTATGAGAAACTTGTTGTTCCCCGCATAATACTACAAGACAGATGGTTTTCGTTTTAATGTAAAAACTAAAAACGGTCTAGGCGCCGACACAATGGGCCATTTATAAGGCGCTAAGAGACTACCTGAGAACAATTCGCAAGTTTTTCACGTAAAGCGATCTCTTCTACAATATATATATATTAATGATATGGTATTGTTGGTGAAGCGTATCGATCACCTTGTGACACTCCATTAAGTGTATGCTTTATCTAGAGGCATCTACTTTTGGGTTTCGTGAAATTTTGTGTGAAATTATTTTGTGCAAGTTGATAGCTGACTTATTTAAGATTGGTAGATTAGAAACACGTCCGTTTTCTTAGCCTAATAGTAGTATATAGCCTAAATCGTGTGCCTTCTTATTGTCAAGGTGAAACTAGAGTGCCTTTTTTTGTAAAAAAAAAACAATATCTCGAATATACACGTGTGGTCCACTTCAATATTTTATATTACATCTAATGTGATATTAAATTTTGTAATTAAGGAAAGGCATAATGTTGCTTTAGAGCCATTGTAACAAGAGTCGTCTAAACTTTCTTAGTATATTGACTGGCTACCTCATGATAAATCGTAAAGTCGACGCACGTCCGGCCGTAGGGTTAATAAAACTGCCATCCATCATGGCGGGCCACCGGCGGATATTAAATTGACACGCCTAACTCCAACACTCCATCTCATTTCATTATGATGGTATCACTGTATTACACTAACCACTTCACCGTACCACTCGATTTATATCAAGCAAAGCAAAAACTTTATTGGAAAATAAAATCTCATCTCTATTAGTTCCTATTTACTCGTATCTGTGGTGAGAATAATTTATTATTAAAAAAAAAAAGTTGCGAATGACGTCTTTACTATTAATGGAGGAAGGTTTTTTATTTGCTGGCGATCCTTCATGAATAAAACTTAAATATGTGTATAATAGGTTTTATAAGACGAATAATAAAATAGTTATGACTAATAAATTTGGAATTACGACACTTTTGCCATTATTGTAATAAAATTAATCATATAATAATGTCGTAAGCTAAATAACTGTTGCCTCCATTGGAAATATTCTTTTGGATGTTCTGCGGGAAGGTGTGAAGTCTGTTGACCTTTGACCTTCAGGTAAATAGGACGATGCAAAGCCGTCAGTGTAGTGCAATGTGCATCCATTGAGCAGTCGAACATTACATTCATTTGACACAAATGCATTAATGTAATATTTAAGTGCAAAAGACAACTTGATTTTGTCTCCAAGCCGTGAGTTGTATTGATTTAAATTAAATCAGCTTCAGTCGGATACAGCTATCTCGCACAAAGCAGGGTAGGCAGAGGGAACCTAGTGTTAAGACACTTCGTTCCCCACTTTCTGGGGAATTCTGGAGGCATTGCGTGTTGAGTGGCATAATGGCAGAACTCAACGCCGCGCTTAGCCTCGACACCAGAGCGAAGAAATGGAAATATACATTTAAGTAAATATTTCATCTCCTCGAGTGGGGATCGAACCCACAACCAGTCGGTTTTACACAGGTCGGTGTCACACTTCGTGCCGCTGTGCCATGACTGGCCTCAATGAATTGAATTTAAATATATTTTATTTTATGTGGATTTTTTTATAGGTTAAATGATACAAGAATCCTCTAGTCTATAGTTTAAATTTGGCAATATGTAATTAGTAATATAAGAAGCAATTATTTTTTGCTTAGTATCGGTGTGGTCCATATAAAGATTTATATGTCTTACTCACATAAAATTAGGTATAAATCATAATTTACGTCCGCGTCCGCAACGATAGGCCGACACGATTAAATATTGTCGTATTTCAATTACCATAATTGCGACCCGTACCTCGCGGGTGGCGCGATTACAGGTTTCTTACACGAGTTGAATTCTGAAGAAAGTTCTCAGTAGTTATCTATAGCAAAAAGTTATAATATAAAATATATTTGTTAATAAAACATTTTTTTTACATTTATCTATTGTACGCAAGAGATTCTCGATTAAGTAGAAAAAACGAGAAAAGGAGACGTAAAAGTTTGCAAGAATAACATACAAATCAGCTTTACGCTGTATCCCGCACACTGCAGCGTAGGCAGAGGGAACCTAGTGTTAAGACACCCCGTTCCCCACTTTCTGCCGTATTCTGGAAGCATTGCCTGTTGAGTGGCAGAACTCAACGCCGCGCTTAGCCTCTACACCAGAGCGAAGAAATGGAAATATAAATTTAAGTAAATATTTAATCTCCTCGAGTGGTGATCGAACCCACAACCAGTCGGTTTTACAAAGACATACAAATAATTTATAAAACAAAACTCAATTTAATTAAGTTGCTTTTTTATCTCTTATGATTGTACTCTTATATTATATAGTACAGCTTGCACAGTACGCTGACTATCAACAGTCGAACGGCGTCGTCCGACGGAAATTAAATGGACACGCCCTCATTTCTTGCCGACACCGCGTCCACTGTGCTGCGCTCCCGTTGCGTTTATTTCATTTTTTTTTTCATATTTCCTAATTAGATTCATAAGCGTAATGATGTTGTTTTTTTTTTTAGTTACAGTTGTTGTTTATTAGTTTTTAATGATATGTAATATTGAGTAAATACTGTAGAATTGAGATAAGCTGTTAGCTCTTTAAAGTTCGTTTTGACACTGTTGTAACAGTTGAGAAGTCAAATTAATTGGCAGTATGTTTATCCCGCACACAGCAGGGTAGGCAGAGGGAAGCTAGTGTTAAGACACTCTGTTCCCCACTTGCCGCCAAGTTCTGGGGGTATTGCGTGTTGAGTTGCGGATCTCAACGCCACGCTTTGCCTCGACACCAGAGCGAAGAAATGAACATATAAATGTAAATTAATATTTCACTTCTTCGAATAGGGATCGAACCCATAACCAGTCCATTTTACAGTCACACTTTATGCCCCTATACAGCGTGAAGCCGATTATGTTTATAATACAAATATAAAAAAAAACCTCGTCTAGTTACATGGTACCACTATTAAGTAGCCAAAAGATAGTGTAGATTCGCAAGGCTTCAAAGATATTTTGTTTACGTGGCGAAAATTAACACCACATTTTGTCTAACTAGACTTGACAGATACTTCAGAACTTTCAACCGTATTATATCAACATTTATAGATCCGTAACTTTAATATAACACATAAATATTATTGAGATCATTCTTAGTAGTTTGATATCATATACTAACATACATACATTAATTACTTTTGTTTGTCCCATTGTAAATGGAATTAGTTATTAAGAAAAAGTTCGTTTGTGTAACCATTTTGGTTTGTTCGTATTATGCGAGATTAGAGCGAGGAAATGAAAATATTAAATATTTCATTTTCTCGAGTGGAAATCGAACCCACACCCTACCGCGCTTACTGTCTTACGCTGTTCCCTTGCGCCGCAATTGGCTTTAATTATTATTATTTAATTAAATATTAATCATGGAGACTTTAGTGTGAAAGTGACACCCTCATATTTCGACACTTGCAATTGTACTCATTGTGTAACATCTAACACTCCATGCAGGCTATATGTATGATTGGAGTAGTTATAATGCAATATATATATATATATATATATATATATATATATATATATATATATATATATATATATATATATATATATATATATATATATATATATATATATATATGTATATGTATGTATGTATGTATGTATTAAAACATTCGTCACGTTGACAATTAAAACGGCGAAACTGTTAATTTGCGGTGTTGCGCAACGGTTTGTTGCATTGGCTTCTCATTTTTTTTGTGGACTGCAGATGTCTGGGCTGTCGGAAGTGTTGAAGATATAGTATCTATAACTAGTTATATTTGGTTTCGTTGCTATTTCATTTGATTTTTTTTATTTGGAAGCAAATTTTGGCATTTGTTTTATTGCAGATCTAAAATATTAAACGATTAATAAGGTATATTGAAATCGACGATACAATTGGATATAATATAAGTCTCTTGGAGGCCAGTCGTGGCGCAGGGGCACAAAGTGTGCCTGTAAATCGACTGGTTGTGGGTTCGATCCCCACTCGAGGAGATGAAATATTTATTTACATTTATATTTTCATTTCTTCGCTCTGGTGTCGAGGGAAAAGGACGGTGTTGAGTTCCGCCACTCAACACGGAACGGAGTGTCTTAACACTAGGTTCCCTCTGCCTACCCTGCTGTGTGCGGGATACAGCGTAAAGTTGAAAAAAAGTCTATTATAGTTGTTTAACATAACGAATTTAAGTTCGAGCTAAAAGTTCCCGTAAAGTTTTTGCATATACGAGATACTTTTATAGTCTAATTTACATTAAATAGTGATTCGTTAACGTGCAGTTTTCTTAATTAACGCTGCATCACGTAAAGTGAAAGAAATGATAGGAACATTTCCCACGACGTTGTACCAAGAAACATGGCGGGGTCCCGCTGTTTCGATTGACTTCGTCGTTGACTTGGCAAAAATGTTTATTTTGTCTTCTCAGTTGCTTTTTGCTGGTCTGCTTTGTTTTAATTTCAATAAATGCATTTCTCTGGACTTAAATATATTTTTTTAATTAATTTCTTATACAAAATAAACTTTATATTGGATAACGTTTACGTTTACGTAAAGTAATATGACCACAAAGATGTCATCCACATTTGACTTTTAACTATACTGACAGTTTTGACTTGTAACATTGTCTTTCTAGTAACTGATTTTCTAAATCTTTAAAATTAAAATATAATTTTTCTTTTTAATTTAAGGATAACGATGTATGTGGAAACACAATTTAATATCCAAAACTGTAATATAACTATAATACGTATAAGGCTACTTCAAATATGATACTGTTTTGGCAATTTTCATAGTAAAGCAAATTTGAAAAAAAATGTTAAATTACGTTGTATTGTTCAAAGAAAAACACTGAGAGGAAGCGATAAATAATCTCCTTAGTTTATAAGATCGCACGATCTGCGTCCGCACACCATCTTACGCACCCTCTTTAAGGTTGTTTATATTTAATATTAGGTCGACCACTACTGTTTTTTTTATTCAACAAATTTAGCTTTAAGAATATAAGGCTAAGAACACAGCTCGTGGGAACCTTACACTGGAACTTGCATAAAAAAAATTACTTCAGTAAACACCTTTTATTACCGACGCTATTTACATTACGCCGACGTTTCATTCATATTTTTCGAACGGGACAAATAAGCGGAAGTCAAAATCGGAACAAAGGCGTAGTTGACTTTTTAAGCTTATTAAATTTTGTCCCTTCCGGATCAGCCCCTAAACCGGGGCGGGACTCATTCACGCGAAAACGGAAGTAGCATACGTTCGCCATACCGTTCAGTAATTGCTGGCACGGGCTTGTGTTTCCGGTTTGAAGTGCCACTAATAATAGAATCTTTGTATTTATAGAGCTACTTGTATATTATATAAAAGTACTTGTGTTGAACAAAATCGAAGTAAATTGTACGTTTAAAAATAGTATTTGAGAAAAAACATTAAAATTATTGTTTTAGCTATATCGAAACTGTCACTAACTATGGACCACAAGTTTTTACAACTTTTGAAAAATACTATTATAGATAAATCATAACACCTGATCCCATGGTGACAGTGTCGTGGTCGATCGCAAGACGCAACAGCGAGTACCGTAAGTAACTAATACGAGTTATCCTCAATGAGCCGTGTCCTGAACCGTGGCTAGATCAACAGAGCCAAGGGCATAGTGTTGTGTAACAAATTGTTATTCGTATTGAAATATTGCCGTGTCTAAAATCGGTACAACCTCGTAAAACGCTTTGGCTCTGGCAACGTTCACTGAATATCTTCTTGTATAAACTTGTACATATTATTATATTTGTGAAATGTTTTACAACAGGAAATTTATATCTAAAAATAGGAACTAACATCAGGAATATTGTAAAGCGTAAAGATTCAATATCACGCATACATCTTAACATTATGCGGCTCGTGCCTCAGGGGAACTAGTGTGCGTCTGTAAACGCGACAGGTTATGGGTTCGATTAACACTAGAAAGAATGAAACTTTTAATATTTTCGTTTCTTCGATCTGGTAATGAGGCAAACCGCGGAGTTCAGTTTCCGCCACGCAAGAAGCAATAACTCCAGAATTCGGTGGAAAGTGGAGAGTGTCTTTACACTAGGCTTCCTCTGTCTACACTGCTACATGCGGGATACGGTGAGAAGCTGAAAAAAAAAATAACAATATTGTTCGAAATGGTAAGTTTCCCAGACAAATTCGGATACCACTCGGGGACTCGTACAAAAAGATTAAAGAAGGATAAAGGTGAGGTGCTAATGCGTGAGTGTACACATATCCGGTCCATCGGTGTCCGTTAATTGGTCTGCGTAAAAGGGATATCGTGTAG
>JAATLQ010032069.1:16703-29670 GCA_013421005.1 Heliconius erato x Heliconius himera | reverse complement strand
AAATAGACCAGTCCCAAGCCATAGAACAAGCAGGATTTCGCTCCGGCTTCAGTACAATAGATCACATACACACCCTGGAACAAGTACTTGAAAAATATAAAGAATTTAACAGACCCTTGTATCTCGCGTTCATAGATTACAGTAAGGCATTCGGTTCTATTAGCCACAGTTCAATCTGGAAAGCCTTAGAATCATCCAAAGTCGAGCACAAATATATCAACATCATTAAAAACATATATAAAGATAGCTACAGTAGAGTGAAACTCGAGAAAAGAGGCAACGAGATCAAAATAGAAAGAGGAGTAAGACAGGGGGATCCCTTATCTCCTAAACTCTTCATAGCAGTGTTAGAGGATGTGTTCCAGAAGCTTAACTGGAGCAATAAAGGTGTGACAATATGTGGACATCTACTAAGTCATCTAAGGTTCGCTGACGATATTGTGATCTTTGCGGACACTCATAAAGATTTAGAATACATGATACATACTCTGAGTGAGACAAGTTCTAAAGTGGGGCTGGAGATGAATGTAAACAAAACTAAGATAATGAGTAATAGCTATATGAAACCGATTAAAGTACAAGGCAGAAACATTGAATATGTCGAAAATTACATATATCTAGGCAAGCAGGTGTCTTTTTCAAAAACTAATAATGAAGATTAGGTCTTGAGAAGAGCTAACATAGCATGGAAAAGATACTGGTCCTTAAAAGAAGTACTCAAGGGAGACTATAGCATAAAAATGAAAAGAACCATAAGCGAGACTTGTCTACTACCATGCCTGCTATATGGCTCCCAAACGTGGGTCTTCACAAACAAAATAAGAAATAAAATAACTACAACTCAAAGGGCTATGGAAAGGAGTATGTTGGAAGTCAAAAAAAGGGATAAAATAAGGCACAGAAAAATCAGGGACAGAACTAAGGTTACAGACGCACTGGAGCATGCCCTAAAACTCAAATGGAAGTGGGCCGGGCATGTGGCTCGGCTCACGGACAATAGGTGGACCCTGAGAGCTACCGCCTGGAAGGGACCACCAGGGAAAAGAAGCGTAGGGAGACCCTACAAAAGGTGGGCAGATGAGGTAGCCCAGGTAGCAGGAGGCCAGTGGATGAAAGCAGCGAGAGACAGAGAGCGATGGAAGGAGTTGGAGGAGGCCTTCACCCAAAGAGGGGCCCTAGATAACTAAGCTACTATAAAATATTTATGTATTATATTAATTATGTAGTTTTTAAGTAGATTTATAAAACAAGTAAACTGGTGATAGGGAATAAAGGCTTTTTATTTTATTTTATTTTTATTTTATGATATCATAAATTAATAATATCACACAAATTTTAAAAATATAAAATGTTTATTGCTTATCTACGCAAATTTATATCTACGCAAATAGTACATAAAATACAATAAAACTTACATGTCTCTGATTCATATGTAGCAAAAGTTCCTCGTTGTTCCATTCTTTCGAAGTGGCCACTATATTAGCAATGTGAGCCTGGCTGCCAAACATCTTGTCCTCTCTGAACATGGCCGTTTCTAATAAGTCACGCAGAGCAACGGCACGAGCCAGTTTACTGTGCACACATAATTTGCGAAGTAGGCAACTTGCCGTTTGTACACCGCGTAGTTTCGCCATTACATCTGTTATTTAAATATATTATTATAAAATTATTTTGAATATCTACCTACAGATATGACTGTATTTCCATGTTTAAATTTACTTAATAGAGCTCAGGTTTAAACTATAAATATTAAGATTAAACTATAAATGTAAAATATTAAATATTTTATTATAAAAAAAAATATGATTGTCCTAAATAATATACAGTTAAATATATTATGTTCTAATGTAATTTTCAACGTTCATGCAGATGGATTTAGTTGATTCGCGAATTTATGTATCGATTTATATTATAATTGCTCATAAGCATAACTGACCTTTCTCATGTATGCATCTAAAGAAATATTTCACTGTAGCTTGAGTTACTTTCAATATGACTTCCACACTTGGCGGCGAAGACTTCGTACCTGTCAAGTCTACTCTATCCAAAACCTAGAGAAAGAGTAAACAACTGAACATTAATAAGAAATTATATTAAAAAATTGCTTAAGATCGTCGTAGCGCAGTGGGACAGTGTCCGAGTGTAAGCGCAATAGTTATTGGTTTGATCTCTACTCGGGAGAATTATTAAAAATATATGGAAAAAAGCCCCTAAGTTTTTCTTTTTTTTTTATTTATGTCTAACTTGCTATTAAGAAAAAAACGTGATGCTGCAGTTAATTTAAAAAAATAAAAATAAAGGTAAATAATAAATTACTAAACTTCAATATAAATTTATTGAATATATCAATTATGTTAAATTGATGTACTTGTTTTACATATTAAATGAAACATTTTTTTAGCTTCCCGTTGTATCCCACAAATAATAGAGTAAGTGTTCCCTGCTTGTCACAGAACAAGCGTGTATAGTCACCTCCGCCAGCGCGTGGCACGTGGGCATGGCGTGGAGCTGCGCGCAGGTGCAGGGCGCGCGCGCGCGCAGCAGGGACGCGTAGTGCAGCAGCGCGCCGCCCACGCCGCGCAGCCGCGCCTCCACCGCGCGCCCCACCGCGCGCGTGCGCAGCGCGCCCACGCGCGGGCACGCCTCCCATCTGCCAACCCACGACAGTTTGTTATGTTGAACGCGCTAATCTCAACAACTTCTGGTGCGAATTGAAAATTCCAAATATCAAACAACATTATAGTCTATATTACATAAACCTAATCTTTAGTGAATGAATAAACTCATTTCAATTTAACTATGGGAACAAAGTCGCTGAAATAATAATTCTGCCTCAAAAAACTTCATCTAAACTGTTAATATTTCACTATGCACACAATGTTTGATTGACACTACAATGTTTGTAGAATTAATTATTATACATATTATTTACATACCTCAGCAACTTGATAATATTTAAACAAAAGTGATGTACGTAAGTCTTCTTGTCTTTAGTTACAGTACCATCTATAAAACACTTTTTTATCTGTGTATCGGCCAACATGGCGTCTCTTAGTGCATATTCTACGCCCGTTTTAACAAAATTGTGATATCTCTCTGTATCCATGCTCATATCTGGTGAATCGGCTGGAGTGTGCATGTTTATTGTTCCCGATATAATACGAACTAACAATGCTAGTGTTGTATCGTTTCTTGAATATTGAAGTAAGTAACTGATTGTCGACACAAATTCTGATGGTAAATTATAACCTGGAAAAATGATTCTTTTTAGTTCTTTCCTTTTCTTTCTAGTTCTTCTTCTCACTGTGTACAGCATATAATAGGGAAGGCAGAGGGAAAAAAGTGTCAAGACGTTAAATGGTGGAACTTGACTTCGGATTTCAGATCTTCTTACCAGAGCAAATGTTTTACGCTAGTACCCACGCAAGTACGCAAGTAAAAACTTGACATTTGGGTACTACATGATCTCACTGAGAGAAAGCTAAAGCAACGTGGTCCATTTGCGATTCTTAGTTGAATCGTAACAATTCTAAACCATTTCTTAAACAGTTGATTACGGGTGATGAAAAATGGGTGATTTACGATAAGATAATGGTCAAAAAAGATCATGGTCGAAGCATGGACAAGCCCCACAGACCGTGGCAAAGTCCGGCTTGACTCGGAACAAAGTGATGCTAGATGTACGGTGGCAATCGTCCACTATGAGCTTTTGCCACCGAGTAAAATTATCAACTCTGACCTCTACTGTAAGCAACTGATGAGGATAAAAAAGCTATTGAGAAAAACCGGCCGGAGATGGTGAATAGGAAGGGCGTGGTGCTCCACCATGACAACGCCAGACAGCACTCATCTATAGCCACGCAGCAAAAAAGTTGATGCATCCTCCGTATAGCCCCGACCTTGCTCCATCAGGTTTCCACCTGTTTCGGTCATCGCAGAACTCTTTAGGAAGCATAAAGCTAACCTCAAATTAACTATGTGAACACTACATGTCAGATTTTTTTAATCAAAAATCTCAATTTTTTTACGGGAATGGGATCATAGCACTAGCCATAAGATGGCAAAAAGTCATCGATCAAAACGGCACATACATATTATAAATAAATAAAAAATTATACATAAAAAAATATTTTCCTTTGTATGAACAATACGAACATACTTTTCTCCCGATATTATAAAATAAAACAAACAACCACCAATAACATTAAATTAAACATACAAAATTTACTCACAAACTAAAATAAGTATTCTAGCTATAGAATATTGTTCTAGTTGATTGCCCGTCAATAGCTTTTCTCTTATAACGTTTATCTCCTCCGCAGCGCTCATCACTAGTGGCAGGTTTGAATCCGGGAATAAACATTCATATTCTAATTTTTGTAAAAGATGCTCTGTAAAATAATTTAATTTAAATATTTATTTAAGTTAATGTTTATTTAATTTAAATAAATAAATAAAGGCCGCGCTTTGTCTATCAGAACAGAGAAATGACAATATATATAGACTTCCCCCAAGTGGGGATAGGAGCCGCAACCGTCGTGTCGTTTGTTAGATGCTGTCCCATAGTATCCCGGTGGCATATTTTATATTAAATGGATTAATTAAAAAAAAACGACTTACAGTCGTCGATCGATGTGAAGTAGGGTAGGTAGACGAAACCTAGTGTCTAACACTTTCTACTTTTCGCATAATTGCGAAATCTCTTTCACTCACACTTTATCTTACCAAACAACACAATATTTTTATTTTTGCGTTTGTTTGTTGGCAGGGGGAACTTAGCGTCAAGACAATTGGTTCCCCACGTCCTGTCCAATTTTCGAGACATTACGTGCAACCTCAAATAATAATTTAAATTTAATCATTTCCTCAAATGGGTATTGAACCCACAACCATGGTTTTTTTCACTCACACCGTCAACTCAATAGTCACTATAACACATTACAATAATTAAAAATATATATTTACCAAGTAATTGCCTGCAAAATGCATGTCTCTGAGCGTGACGTAGAACTAACAAGAAACATCTTACATCTGTTCTTAGGAGCAATGAGACTATAGTGGAAGGGGTCACACCTTCAAATCCACGATTCGCCTTCGATATAGATATTAAACGGTCTATTACTTCGTCTGTTACTGTAGATTATTTAAAAAGATTTATTTAAGTTACAAGATTAATAAGTAATTAAATAAATCAATAAACAAAGATAAATTAGTTTATTAATAAAATCACATAATAAGAAAATGACTGTAAACAATGAATTAATAAATGAAGTAAGGTAATTAAATATTTAATATTTCTAAAAAAAAAGACAGAGCAAGAGAAATGCCGTTGAGGTCCGCCATTCAATACTCAGAAAATTCGGCGGAAAGTGGAGGACGGAATCTTTTAATGGTAGATTCCCTCGTTCCGCTATATGCGGGATACAGCGTAAAGCTGAAAAAATAAAAACTTACATGTTTGTTCGATATCTTGAGTGAGAGCTTTTAGTACAATGTCGGATTTCGACGCTAATGTTAACAAATATGGAATGACATCACGCTTTTTATCTGGTCTACTATCATCTTTTATTGCCTCCTGTAAAAGTGAATAAAATTATATATTTTTTTCCCACATAGCAGTGGGGACCAAGTGTTAACATAGCCCATTCCCCATACAATGTTCATTGTTTCAAGACATTGAGTATTAAGCGTCCGAATTCGCACTTTGTCTACCAGATGAAGAAAAATATTAATTTCTACAAAATTTGTTGATATGTGGAGAACAAAGTGTTCAAAGAAACACTAGGTTTCCTTTGCCTGCACTATGGTTAAGGAGTGGTGGTTGCACAGCCATCTACAGTTAAATTTAGGGGGGCCACGACTATAGCCAACCATACTGTAGCTAAAAAAATAAAAACGAAAAAATAACTCACTTGAAACAAATCAACAAGAGCGGCTCTAACATGAAACAGTGCAGGTGGATGGTTGGCCAAATGAGCCAGCACTGCCCTAGCCGCGTCCGCACTTAGGGCCAAAGCCCTAGGAGCCACTAGGGCCGGTTCGGCACGCCCTACCCACCCTACAGCCCAGGAGCATGCTCGGCAACCTATGTATAAGTTACATTTTATTAATATTCAAGAAGGTTTTGCTTTTCCTTATTATGAGAGTCAGGGAATGAAAATAACTCATTCTTCTAAGTGAGAATTGAATTCACAAACTTGGATACAATCAGTTGCTACTGTACTGCAATATGTAATAATAATATTATAAAGGTAAGTCATTTTGTGGGTGCCCCTTTATTGGAATGTGAGATACTGTCTTCCTACTATTAAATGAATTAGACCTCAAAACAGTGGCTGGGATTTGCTTCCCAAGTAACAGGTAGGTAGTTATGGGGTTCTTTAAATATGCATAATTCACTATTCAAGCTCCTTTCTCTAACAATACCATATTTAAAATGATTCTACTAGGGCAGCATTCAAAGTATGTTCTAGAAATGAATTGCTCATTGTCTTCGACAGGATGAGATCTTTTAAAAATCTATAGAGATTTTACCGGTGCCTCCTTTTGCTCATTCTTCTACAGCAGGGATGGTGAACCAAAGGGACGCACCACAAGTGGTACCGTTAAAAATTTTGATGACACACACAATTTTTTTTCCTTTGTTTTGACAATATTTCTACAAGAACATAGAGAAAAAGTCAAAATGAACTATTACAATTATTTACATACCCAACATCATGTCAATGCACTTAGCTCTTTCTTCAGCATTCAATAATGTTAGATTTTGAGTTGTTATATCCAATAAGACTCTCACTGGATCAGTATTTTGAAGAGTTGTATCTATAAATAAAAGTCAAAATTAAAAAAAAAAAAAATAAAACCATATCACTATAATATTTTGGGTAAAATAATTAACTTACTTGGTAAATTAGCCTTGTCTGTAGCTATGTCCATAATTAAATTAATGCACCAAGGAGCAATAAATGGTGCCCATGATTCTCCCAGATTACATAGCTCTGGACCAATCATACTAACACTTTCTAAAGAACCGTGGGCTGAAGAATCAGACTAAAATATATTAGATTTAAGTTTAATTATAGGTAAAATTACAAATATATTTTTTTTAGTTTGGGATATTTTGATAATTAAATGAAAGCTACATATAATATTTTATAAATTACTCTGTAAAGTCCTATCCATAGAACTATAATTTAATTTTTTTAAGATAAATTTAAATAATATTAATTTT
Organism: Heliconius erato x Heliconius himera; assembly: GCA_013421005.1. Classification (NCBI taxonomy): domain Eukaryota; kingdom Metazoa; phylum Arthropoda; class Insecta; order Lepidoptera; family Nymphalidae; genus Heliconius; species Heliconius erato x Heliconius himera. The sequence continues at coordinate 22,439 of JAATLQ010032069.1, read as the reverse complement.
GCATAAAACGTAGTAATAATTAGACTTTTTTTTAATATTTACACAAACCTCATAGTCCCCCTGATTGAGTGATACATTAACAGCCTCGTGAAACACCATAGCAAAGTATTCCAATACAGCATCTCTTGCAGCAGGGAAGTTTTTGAGTAAGGAAATACCAATTTTTGTTAACTCTGGTGCATTTTGAAAGTTTCGTCTTGATACACCGTATATAAAATTGTTTAGATCTGCCGATAGTGAAGTAACTTTGTTTTGAGAAGTCATATTGATAAATATACCTGCATGTATTTATTTATTCAGTTTAAATTCAGCAAAATAAAAGTATAATTATAAGAAATATATTAATTTTAACATTAAAATCGCCTGCCGACACACTGGCGATGCCACCAGTGACAGTGACAGAAAACGTGACAGACAATGACAAATAACAGTTAATTAATAAAACTACGTTAATACCCAAAGGTGACCCTATCGAACCTACAGAACCTACAGAATACATATACCCTTTGGGTATAGTGCATACTGTCAAGCAACATAAATTAATATTTGAACCATATTACAAAATGTTGCTTTAACATTTTTTTTACATCATCAGTATATATTTTTAAATAATACTCTTAAACAATTATTTACCTTAATTAGTTTTTTTAATGTAACAAAAAAACTATTTTAAAATTGTTTCTTTAGCCCAGTTTTTAACATGAACAACCTAAATTTGAATTTGAATCATATGAATTCTATTTTATCTATTTTCTCAACGTAGTAACTTTGTTTTCATATTTAAAGGCATTAATATTGTAAAAATTTCAAATCTCACAATATTTAAAAGAAACTATATTACTTAAAACTTTATAAAATTGCATATTGTATATGGGCAATTTTATTAAAAAAAAACGATAAATTTAAATCATAATTTTTATTGACTAATAAGTTCAATAGACATCGTTCAATAGTCCAATTTACAACCATAAATCCATAGGCTAACGACACAAACGCAATATTATTGTCAATACTATATTGCCAATAATATTGTTCAATATATGGCCCCACACACTTCACAATATTATTGACAATATTTCGTCGTAAAATCTGACGCAATCGCTTAGTAGCTTTAATTGTATGCGTATGTGTTAAGTCTAAAACGGATAGAAAGAAAAAACCGTTGCTTTATTTATTGTTAATTAGGATGCTTACTAACAAAAATAAGGAAATAAAAAAATATATCTAAAACTGACAAAAAAACAGAGTTTAATTATTGCAATATTATTAATGAACTACAACTAACAGAGGTCAATCGTGACACGGTTCTATTCTCGCTCGAGGAAATAAAATATTTCATATTTTCATTTCTTCGCTCTGGTGCAGAGGAAAAGCGCACCGTTGATTTCCGCCACTCAACACGCAATGATTCCAGAATTCGATGGAAAATAAAGAACGTGGCAAAGGTATTGTTACAAACAAACCACTGCTTAATACCATGGTGAAGAATATTAGTGACTTTATTATGATAATCAATTAAATTATATCCGTAGGTTCCCTCTGGCTATCTTGCTGTGTGCGGCATACACCGTAAAGCTAATTTAACTAACAAAACTAGACTTAATCGCAATTTCATAGCCCAGGATAAGTTTTCATTGTTTTAATAAACTCTATTAAATATTGTTTTCCCGTGGGAACTCCCACGGGATAATATCAACATTATTCGCTATTTACACTGTTTTTGCCATCCATCTTGAATAAAAAGCATAAGGGTCCACCTCCTCTGAAGTCTTTTTACTAACAAAATGTTGCCGCGCGCCCGCACATGACAATATTATTGACAATAACCTGACATGGTTATTGTCAATAATATTGTCGTGTTCGGGCGAGAGTAGCATTTTATAAATTAAATTTTATACAAATAATCGGATACCCGTGTGACATCGAACTTGTTTCGATATTTTTTTCGTATGATACAGTAATATTAACTATTTTTATGTAATATGTTTATTTTAATTAATACATTTTATTTTTAAAAAAAGAAAAGAAATTATACACTCAGCACATGGAAAATACGATATGATGATGTTATCAACAGTAGATAACCGTAAAAGTAGTATAAAATAGCCTGTGTTCGACATAATTGATGACGATGTTGGGGTATTATAGGTAATGAGTGGGGGGTGAATAATATACAAATATTAAACGCTCTAGATTGATTCTCCATTTTTTTTGTAATATTAGACAAAACTGCGGAATGACTGTTTTATTACATAAGTTACATCCATTGTTTATAAACACATAAACAAATGTTACCTAGTTTAATAAGAAGAATAATTATGATCACCTTTTCATGAATGGTTCTTTATGTGTAAAAGTTGACTATTTGATGGGGGTCATTTTTTCAAACTATAAAATTGATATTTCCCTCGATATTGATGTATTTTAAAAGGTTTATGTGAATATATGTTTTAGTGGTGTATGTATTTAGGTGAAAAGTTTTATGAGAGTACTAATAGAATAAAAACACTCTTGAAATATGCTTTAAATTTTAAGACATACTTAGTATAAAATATCGCTCGTATCTGTCAAAATTACCCAGATTGACTGTAATTACTTTATTCTTAAAAAAATATATATGTATTATTTAATTTGAATTAAGAATAATATAACGAAAATATATGGTGCATAGCATCAAAAGATCATTTAAATATCATTTCTCATTATATTCAATATTATTACATATTTACTGGTCAAAAGTGTGTCGGTCTAGGAGGAGTAGTATTACAACGAATGTAATACTACTCCTCCTAGACCGTTAAGCCTAAAAAGCTCTGAAATTTTGCAGGAACGTTGTAGACGACATGGTAATAGTAGTTTCGTAATAATTGTAATTGTAGTTTTGAAGTAAATGGTCAAAATGTGTCCCACAGAGTTAAGCTGTTGGACGTTTAGAAATTTACGCGCACAGATTGAACTTTGACGAACTAACCCAGTTCGTGCGGACAAAACAAAAAAATTCGCAAAATTTTGCGCAATATCGCTTCGCTCTGTTCCACCCGCCGTGCACAGCATATGGCCGACCCTAGTTATTATTTATTACTCTTTAGTCGAATTTTTTACTAAAGTTTATTTTGTACAATTTCAAACTAATTCGACGTTTCAAAGTCAGTCAAAATTACATTGCCTTCTGTCTAAAATTATAGTACCTAATGTCACCAGTACCGACAAACACATTCGAAAATAAGAATATAAATATAAATTATGTCTAAATGCATATATAGGTAGATACTTTCTGACCTTTAGCACAATATTTTTTTACGGAGGGGCACATGCCTGCGAGTGCAAAAGCAACAGGTTGTAAATTCGATTCCAACACGAGGAATTGAAATATTTAATATTCCATATCCTCGCTTTAGTAACGAGGCAAAGCGCGGCGTTGAGTTCCGTCATTTCACACGCAATGCCTATAAAATTCGGTTCTCTTTGCCTACACTGCTATGTGCGGGATACAGATCACAGCGTGAAATTAAAAGATAAAGAATTCTATTTAGCGTCCATATATTCTGTCTCAATCGATAATTACTGAATGTCGGTTACTGGAGCCTCAATGGTGATAACCGGAGAATATCTATTTTTGGTTGATACAAATTTAAAGCAATATGATAATATTTATAAATCACCAAAAATAATATTTTGTAACGTAAAATTTATTTAATTGTTTTTAATCTTAGTTATTGTTTTATACTTTGTATATTTTTTATATCTGCAATAAAAAAAATACTTTTTTAAGGTGCCGATTATATCTATATACCCTAGGTCCTTTAAGTAGAATATAAGATAGACATTTCGTTTATTTTTTGTAATAAATAATATGCTTACATGACTACTAACCATTATTAGTTTTTAGTTTTACACATGTATCGCAACTCAACACGCAATGCCTCCAAAATTCGACGGATAGTGGTAAACGGAAGTGTCTCAGTGGGAACGGAGTGCCTTAACATTAGGTTCCCTGTGTGTACTCTGCTACGTGCTATCTGCTACCGCTCAATTTTGGGACATTACGTAACGAGTATCTGGACCTTCGATCAACTGGACCTAAGTATCCAATTGACGCCATACTTTACCTCACCGTCATAGAGAAATGAACAATTTTCCGCCAATTGAAAATCGTACCCACAATAGTTGCAGATATAAATACAAAATTAACTTCTGCTCTAGTATGCATCATTGTGAAATGATTACTACTACTAATTGGTTAAAATTAATCCTAGATTAATTTTAACCTGCCTATTCCTGTGTGTGTGGGATACAGCGTGAAGCTAAAAAAACATTAGATAAATATACGGACCAGTAATTGAATATGAGCCTTTCTAGAGTGCTATTAAATCGGAAATTGTCTATTCATAGATCAATTGCAACTAGGTACGTATGTGTATGTATATAGCGGATGGCAATTTGTGCTGGGTACCGGGGTAGAAAAATCAATATCGTCTGCGCACGCGATCCGCGACTCCCGCCCCGAGAGGGTGACTTGCTATGGCCTATGGCTATGTTTAGGATATTATATTTTTTTATTCTTATAGACTAATATATTAAAAAAAATCAAAGTTCTGACACCAGATGGTGCGCCTGTGCCTCTGCGCCACGACATACTTAAAATATGATTTAGTATACTAAAGTGAAACAATCTATGATTTTCTTTTTACTTATTTCAAACTTACTATTTTGTCGTACTGGAAAGTAATATTTAAGGTATATATGTATAAATATAAATACTCCTAGAATAGTATTTGAAATCACTATGTGTTCGTTCATGGACTTTATGTAAAGTCGTCTCAATACTACGCACAACTAATAATACTAGTATTTTTTTTTCTTGATTAATTAAGTATAAATAAACTGTCAACGAGCTGTACTTGCCTAAAAAATTCTAATTTAAAAATATAAAAGTTTTATAATTGACAAAAAATATTTATTTTTTACTTAGGTATAAAAAATATAAAAAATCAGCTTCATCTTTATTTCTCTCATAAAAAGGTAAGCCGAGGGAGGAATCTTAGTGCCAGCTTCTTTTATTTAATAAATAATGCCTATTACAATTGAGTCTCCTGCCTAAATAAAAAAAAATGCCTATATAATTATTTATTTACTGCTAGAGCTATACTCAAACCCAAGATAGGGCTTTAAAATCCAACCTAGTCAAATGGCGACAATTTAGTTTTCATCCGCATTGGATTGAGCTGTACAGGCAAATACAAAAGTGCTTCAATACTTATATTAATAATTGCGAATTACCGGCTAGGCCGATATTCCATTAGTAATTAAAAATAGTAATTTGAATTTCAATCTCTCGTAGCTTAAATTCTGTTTACTAAAAATATAAAAAAATATAATATTAATTTATATTTAATATATATACTAAGACAATAAAAATGCGACAAATAATGTATATTACAATTACGTCTCCTATAAACATTATTAATATAAAAAAATATATTTTCAAAAACTATACACCGTGATGGACGTTTCGTTTATAAAAGCATGATTACACGATGACAAAATAGTCTCCCTAGTCCCTACGTACGCCTGGCCTCGCCTCCAGGATAGCGTACTGTACGATGTACACATATAATAATAGGTGCGATTATAGTTTGCGCGTGAACAGGGTGGCGTAGGGCACTGCAGGCGCCAGGCGGCAGGGCGGGCGCCGGCCGCGCACGCGCGCGCACCGACGCTGGCCGCCCGACGCGA
>JAATLQ010032069.1:0-16693 GCA_013421005.1 Heliconius erato x Heliconius himera | reverse complement strand
AGATAAACCAACCCCGCTTTTCGAGTTAAATCAATACGAATTCTATCGATTTTAGAGCCGCAGCCGCCGCACACCGGATTCGAGGATCGCACGCGGTGGTTGCGCGCATTACATTTCATTTAAAAGTGTTTTATTGAGTGATTTTTTTATGCTAATAATTTTGTTATAATGTCGTACCGTTGCAGTTTACGTTTGTACATGTTAACGGTTATTTAAAAAAAAAAGGTAATTCCGGAAGTCATTTTTTACGTAATAATATTATCGATTTTTTTTATTGTCCAATTTTGTTAGATTCTATGTGTTGCAATAAAATAATTTTAATTGTTGTTAAATCTTAGTGAACACTGGCTGGTTAAGCTTCTGAAATTATTTTTTGTATATTATTTGTTTTGATTAACGAAAACCGTTTGCCCCTACTATGATATTGGATTTTGAATTATTGCTGCTAATGTTTTGTGTTTATAATATTTATAATTAAGTATTCGGAACTTAATCAATTTATTCATCTAAACAATAAACTTGGCCGTATGTTTATAACACAAATGATTTATTATAGTAACGATTCAAATTAATTTTGTGAGAATAAAATGAGTTTCAGATTCTTAGTAGAGTCATTGTTTTGGCATTAGTTTCTATTGTAAACAATACAACTAATCGCTATTGATTTTAGTAACAGTATATTTAATAAATTAATATGTTGTTTTAGCACAAGTAAAACTGAAAATGATATAGAATGACGTCGACGGACACGTATCAGTTAAAATGGCATTCCCACAGTTCCCATTTAAACGGTTCTGTGGCAGCCCTGTTGCGGTCGGAGAGATTTACCGATGTAGTCTTATGCACAATGGATGGGTCACAAATACCGGCTCACAAGTTTATATTAAGTTCCTGCAGTGTATACTTATGCAGCTTATTCGAAGGCCAGCGTACCGTGACCCGCATGGGAGGAATGCTCTATGTTGTGTTACCTTCTGAAATTTCAACCAAAGCTCTTAAAATACTGGTCGAATATATGTATAAAGGTAAGTGATCAAAGTAACTATAATTACTATTATTTATTATTTTATACTTGATTTGACTTGGTGTTTACACAGTATATGAAGAATTAATTTTTTAACACTTAATACCAAGATCTTTTGAAATATATACATATTTAACTAAATAAATCTAAAATACATTTATTATTTAGAAACACTTGTATACTTCTGTATATATAAGAAATTAATTTTGGTATTTGTTTTATACCTTTATAATTTATTTAATATTTACATTTAAATTTATTTATTATTTTATACAAATTATAATAGAATATTAATATATTTTTAGGTGAAACAACAGTCTCAAATGAAGTACTAGACACTGTATTAAAAGCCGGGGAAGTCCTTAAGATCAGAGGATTATGGAGACAGACTGACGAAGCTGGAGGCGACTCTACACCAGCAGAAAAAACCAGTACCACCTCAACTAATGTGTCGAAACCTGCAAAGAAGCCAGAGGAATCACCTAAGATTACTGTTAAGAAAGATGATAAATTACTTAAAACATTTACACCTGTTCAACAGCAAGGTGGTGTTACAAGGTAATATTATAATTTATTTATTAAATATGCATATAAGAGAAAAAATATTGTTAGAGGCATTTATCAATATAATAGGGACCTATCACATTGATTTTTAAAATTTTTAAAAAGACTGTTTTGAATGTGATTTTCACTTTTGCATTTCGCTGAACTTTCCTTAGCATTTATATGTTATATTTCGAGTGATTTATAAATAAAAAAGTTATATCAATTTAGAATAATATACTTTCACACACAGAAGTTATGATTAAGAAATATGTATGTGTGTTTAAATCAGCTTCACGCTGCATCCCACACACAGCAGGGTAGGCAGTGGGAACCTAGTGTTAAGACACTCCGTTTCCCACTTTCTGCAGAATTTTGGAACATTTGCGTGTTAATTGGCAGAACTCAACGCCATGCTTTGCCTCGACACCAGAGCGAAGAAATGGAAATATAAATTTAAATAAATATTTCATTTCCTTCAGTGGAGATTGAACTCACAACCAGTCGGTTTTACTGTCACACTTTGTGCCCCTGTGCCACGAATAGCCTATATGTATGTATGTTAAGAAATATATAAGTATATTTACAAAATAATGTTTTTACCTTCTGTATTCCTCACACACCAGGGTAGGCTGAGGGAATTTAAAAACATTATTATTAAATTTTTTGTTGAGAGTTAAAAATTAATTTTATAATATAACTACAACTTTAACCTAAAAGGTTAAAGTTATATATATGTAAGTTTTTAAATTCATGGTTGTAACCGGTACAGTACTGCTACTTGTCTGGTTGTTCTGGATGATTTATGGAACATCTGAATCTGAATTTTATGGGACTTTTATTGGAAGATAGAAAGAAGAGGTGTTGGGGCGACATATGGGCTACTTCTTACCCTTGAGTTCCCGCGGGTTGGGACTTACGATAGAGAAAACGTGTGTGCGTGCCTATAGCCCAGATAGATATGGAAAAAAAAATAGCTTCACGCTGTATCGAGCAATAACAGGATAGGCAGAGAGAATTTGGGAACCTAGTGTTAAGACACTCCTTTCCCAAGACATTTCCGTTACCAACTTTTCGCCGAATTCTGGAGGCATTATTTGTTGAGTGGCAGAATTCAACGTCGCGCTTTGCCTCGTTACCAGATCGAGGAAATTGTGTAGTTCAAGTGGGCAATTATTATTACCTAGCTTACATGTTTTATTTTTTTATTTTATACAATATGATTTTAGAATACAAATAATAATTAAAAAACCATCATGTTACAATTTTTAAAAACATTATAGATTGTAAAAAACTGATTGTCGGTTCGATTCCATTTGGGGCAATAAATTATTTTCATTTCATCCCTCTGGTAACAATACAAAGAGGGGCATTGGGTTCCGCCATTCAACACATAAAGAATCGAAACTTGTACTGTGTGTAGAGAACGGAGTGACTTAACACTAGACAGAAGGACTGCCTACGCTGCTATGTGTAGGATAAGAATAACTAAAAATTAAATCTATTCTATTTTCAGACCAATGTTCATCGGTCCACCCAAATTAGTGTTTATCAAAACGACAGAAGGCGCTCAAGCATTACGTCCCGGAGCTCCTAAGAACCAGACTATATTGGTAGCCCCCGCCCCCACAACGGACACAACAACCATAACAGCACCAACACCAGCTACTGTCACTATATCTAATGTAGATGATAGTGATGATACTCCTCCGCCACGTATATTGAGACGGCACGCGGCTGAAAGAAAATATGGAAAACGACAAAAGATAGACGTTTCTGAAACAGAGGAATCCAAGGATAATGATGAACAGGATAATGCTTCTATTAGTTCTAGTAAGTATTGGAATTTATGTGTTTTATATTAATTGTGAATTTTGTTTGGATTTCTTTACAGGTAATTTTTTTTAGTGTTTACGCTGTATCTTTATAGCCTTTGGTAGGCAGGGGGAGTTTTGTGTTCAGACAATCCACCTGCCATTCTACCTTCCATATTCGAGACATTACATATTGAGTGGCGGACTGAACGCAGCACTTGTCTATTAAAACGTAAGAAAATGAAAGCTTATATACGTTTATATACGGGGTGGAAGCGTCAGCGCTCCTTTTACGGAAAAATCATATAGGGTAATATATTTTAAACCCATACCTAAACAAGTTAATCAAGATACCTCAACAGTTCAGACATAGGATTTTTTTTCACGATGTTTATATACCATATCTATATTTCGTGTGACGCAGTTACACATAGATACCAATAACATAAACATACAACCAAAGGTTAAACAACTTTGAACTTTGCCGCCAATGCCTACGACTCGATTTCGGAATGAGGCGTATGCGGCGGTTTTCCTTTCATAGGTTGAAGTCTGCGTGCGTCGGTCTTGATAAATGGCGTTTTATAACGATAATTTTATTATTTATTTTGTTTGAAAAATCACTTCACATTTTATGGAAAAAAAAAATATTATATAGAGTAGTTAAAACTGTGGTTTCATTTAAAGTGGTCCTGAAAAAAACATTCTGTAAGGATAATGATTCCTTCGATTGGCGATAGAAAACACAATTATTGCCTTTAACAGTTAGGCGGTACGCGACTGCGCCACAACGACTTCTATTTAAAAGTGATTTTTTATAAATCTGGTTATTTTTTTTAAGCAAAATGAAAATTCTCTTCTTTTTTAGAAAAATCAACACATAGTACCATAGATATAAATACAGAAACGCAGATAAAAGATGAGCCTGAATGGGACGCAAGTAGTATCGAGGAAGAAGAAAGATCCATCGCTGAAATGTTTCAGGCTGAAATGAGTGTTAAGTCCGAACCTATAGATGATATGGATATAGAAGAGGAGAGTCTGGTACGTACTTTGAGTTTTATCGAATTTAGTGTAGTTATTCGTATTTTACTCTTGTTTCCTACTATATAGTAACTAAAGAATCTGTCAATTATGTCTACGTTAATAATTTAAAATTATAATTAAAAAATAAATAAATTTCATTTTACATTAAAAATACAAATAAAATAAAAGTTTTAAAAAAATTGACTAATGAAAAATTAAGAAATTAAAATGGTAAAAAGAAAAAGAAGGGTTTCAAGGAATGCTGTGCGAGACTTTATCGTCAACAACGCTGCTTTTTAGGCCTATCCTTTTTTAAAATATTCAGCACATTACGCTTCCGTATTTTTAAGTGAGCAATCTCTTCCAGGCAACTTTGTGGTAAAAATTTAATATGGAGTGTGAATTAAATATGGATGGTGGATTAAAAATATTGCTTTTTTTTCTTTTATATCCATTTCGGATCAGGCAAAAGTTATAAATAATAAAATGTGACGTTGTTCCATGTTCCCGTGCCCGTGTGTGTGTGCAGCTGTACAGCCCGCTGGCGTGCGAGCTGTGCGCGGAGGTGTTCACGGTGCCGGCCGCGTGGGTGCGCCACGTGCAGCACCACGCGCGCGACCACCACCACCCGCGCCGCCGCAAGCACCGCTCCGCCGTGAGTGCCCTTGTTTGAGACAAAGCTCCACGTTGATTCCCGAAAAGTGACATCACTTTTTTATTTATGATAGGATTGAAATAAAACAAATATTATACCACCAGAATATAATATTGAGAACTATTTTTAATTGGTTCAGCCGTTTCAGATATTAGCGTGCTCAATCAATCAGTTACATTTTTATTATATGTATTGATATGGAAGTATGTGAGGATGGATGGATGTTTGTGCTACTTTCAGGAAAAAAACACTAAACGGACTTAGATGCCGTGCCGACTTACCGTCACACAACTTGTACATCAGAATATTACATAGGCTAAATTATTTAAGATTTTTGTATACTTTGTACAATAAGTTTTAGCGAATGAAGCCGCGGTCGGATCACTAGTAATATAATTTGATTAATGTTAAACAGAGCGATGACACTGAAGAAACAATGGCGCTGTTAAAATGTGACCTTTGTCAGAAGCACTTCCCAAATCCTGCCGAGTGGGTCCGCCATATACAGAGCACACACACCGAATCAGGTTAGTTCTGTTTATAATGTTTAATTATTTATTTTAATTAATAATAAAATATGTACAGTCAGTCTGGGTAACTTTGACAGATACAATTGATATTTTACACTATATCTTTATATTTAAATCACATTGCAAGAGTGCGTTTGTTTTATTAGTGCTCTCATGATAGTTTTCAAACAAAGATTATTATTATTAGACATTCACATATACCCTTAAAATACATCAATATACAAGAAACTAGTTCCAGGTCCCATTGTCAGTGCTTAAATACCAAACAAATCAAAGACACCCAGATTGACTGTATTGATTTTATTATATTTATGTTCTTTGAGTTATTTTTTATATAATTATGTATTAATAGCTTTGAAATAGGTATATTTTATTTAATACTGCTTAGATTTTTTTTCCTCTTAAAAATTATACAGAAAGATATTATTAATTATTATTTCATCTTTCATTCTTCTTAAAGATTATTTTATGTATTTCACTTATATGTGGTGGTATACATAACTGTATATTAGTATATGTACTTTGCACAAAAATTTAAACAATTCACATTGTTTCTTTTTGTTTTTTATCCTTTCTAGAACCTTATTTAACACGTTAAACGCCGATAGAAAAAAATAAAAATCGTAAAAATACTTTTGGTCGTAATTTGTTTATTATGTTACGATACGTATAGAAAATAAGTTTTATTCAATTCTGTACATGGGTTACATAGTTACAGTCAAATACATAGCTGAGGTCACCGGTGCACCCCATGGCGCACAAATACAGAAAATATATTTTCCGGTACCCGGCGCCGCGCCGGCCACCCCGCCGGCCACCCGCGACACCAGAAGTGCGCTCGCGCTTACGGTGATAGAACATGTGTTACTAGATCAATTACGTTCCTACTATCTTAGCTGTCATCATTTTCTTATTGAATAGTTAATGTGCGAGCCTTTAGATATGGATTTAGCTATGGAGGACTTCGAATTATATATCCTGAATTTTTATTTTGGTTACTTTTTTCGCTATCTTTCATTTTTTCAATTCCTTACAAGGTATGTTTGTCCCACTGCGCAGTATAGTTCTACAGCGCCGTGCCGGTCACGGAGTACGAATAAAGTAACAGTCAGTATGGCCGGCGGCGAGAAAAAGTAGTTTGAATATGACTATACGTTGAGGTCACCGGTGACCCCCATGGCGCTATGATAGAGGAAGGGTGAGGTCACCGGTGACCCCCATGGCGTTTAGCGTGTTACATTATAAGCTTATGATTTCATTTTTTCACATTTATATTACAATAGAAAAAACTTAGAAATCATGATAAAATTTGTGAATTCCAAGAGATTAAATTAAGGAAAAGTAAAGCTTGTGTCTATATATTAAAGTTTTATATTAATATGATTTTTCACAAATTAGTCCATTTTTTGAACTAAGAAAGGGACATTATTTTAGTTTGTGTGCGATATTGGTCCTAGTATAGTTAGATAAACACTTCGCGGTGTTCAACGTCGTAATTTTTTACAGCACCCAATGCCCTTAAATAATAAAAGGTAAAAATGAAGTGTGACATGATGCTAATATGCGTGATGATAAAAAATATATAATTAATGTGCAAATTAAAACTTGTCCAAATTATACTTTACTAAATTATATTTTAAAATTCACACTATTTTATAAGTTCTTTGATTTTCACGATTATTACACATTTTAAACGAAACTATTTTAACCGGACTAATCCGGTAACCGGGTAGACGGGTCTACCCGTGACCACGGACCAGTAGTCCGTCCCGTCCGTCCGTCCGACCAGTAAAGTGTTCGAAATGTCGGGATTCCAAAAATGTATAATACCAAATATACGCGATTAATCCGGTTAAAATAGTTTCATTTAAAATGTTAAATCTATTTTTCATATAAGAGTAATTTATCACTACCGACCTCACCTAACTAACATAGCTGAAACATGATTGTTATGTATGTGGCTAATTCTTGACAACGCAACATCGTATCAAACACACCGTCCCCGTACATTTTAAAACAATTTAAAACATTTTTTTAAATTTTTCAATAAAACTTTCAATAGTATTAAATATTGTCGCGTCTCATGCGCTACTCTCATGATGATTCATGACTTCAGTTATGTTCCAATTATTAAATATTCGAGTGTCAATATATAATTTTTTGCTTGTTTCTCTAATATTTCCAATATGAAATATAAACGTTGGTTCGATGTAACTTGTCCAGAATTGGCCATATCAAACAACAGTGCACCACCAAAACGTCACAATCGTTTCACAGAGGGTGTGCAAAATAAAACTTGTACGCACTGCAAGAAGATGTTCCCATCGCACGCGTCCATGTTGATACACATGAGGACGCATACAGGTTAGTGGCAATCAGTTTTTGTACTTAACGCTTCACGCTGTATCCCGCATATAGTAGATTCGGCGCAGGGTAGCGTAGTGATTCTCTCTTTTCGCTCAGTTTTTGAGAAACTGCGTGTTGTTTGGCGGAATTCAATGCTGTGTTTTGTCCGGTTACCAGGCGATGAAATGAAAATATTTCATTCTCCGATTGGAAATTGAACACACAACCGTTGTGATCAATTCCCAATCAGCTTCACGCTGTATCCCGCACACAGCATGCATCAGCATCCCGGGTAGGCAGAGGGAACCTAATGTTAAAACGTTTCGTTCCCCACACTCTGCCGAATTGTGGAGGCACTGCGTGTTGAGTGGCAGAACTCAACGCTGCGTTTTGCCTCGACACCAGAGCGAAGAAATGGAAATATATGACATCTCCTCGAGTGGGGATCGAACCCACAACTCATCGATTTACAGCCACACTTTGTGCCCCTGCGCCACGACTGGCCTCAAAAAAAATTTCCAATCGAAAAATGAACTATTTTTATTTCCAATCATAGGATAACAATCGTTAGCGAACAGCGTGAAGCAACCAAAATATTGAGAGTATCATATAATATCTATGTAAACATAAGAATGTTAATGGATATTTTATAATGTATAAATGTTGTATACTTCTAGGCTCTATGACATGATAATATTTTTTAAATAGAGTAGAAAGAATTATTAAATAAAATAACTATAATACAAACAGTACCTATATACTAATTTAAAGAAATCTTAACTAATTTACAAAAAACTATCAGCAATTTTTCTTTAATCCTGAATAACATTAATAACACCTTGCCCTTAACCAGAGATTCTTAAATTTCAATTGCAAATAACAATTAAATATTAACAATTGGTCATTTGTTTGTGCGTAAATCACATTTGACAATTCATTAATCTTTAATTATAGCGTGGCTATTGATAAACAACTTGATTAATCAACTGAAATCCAGGTGAACGTCCATTCGTGTGCGGCCTGTGCAACAAGGGCTTCAACGTGAAATCGAACCTGCTACGACACCTGCGCACGCTGCACGACCAGGTGATCAGCCCCGCGCGCCTCGACGACGACGAGCCGGCCGCGCCCGCGCCCGCGCCCGCGCCCGGGCCCAGCGACGTCAAGAGGGAGTCTTGAGGACGTGGAGGGGGGGCAGGTTGGTACACAACTATGGATATCTATCTTTTACTTCAGATGGATTCACATATAAAAAGCATGAATAAAGTAAATGACTTTCGTTTCTTATGTTTTGTCCTTTCGGATTTATACTCTTGATTTTTGTTAATACTATTCGAGTTTCCGGATAGGTTCATTATTATAACAATGTTTCCAACCTATGATAGGATCATCCTGGTACTGGTGGTGTCGTAAGAGGCGACTAAAGTACGTGTGGTAGAGTCACGTCGCCAGCAATGGCAACACGCATGGGCACTCGACCGGATTATTACCACCCCCGGCATTTAAAACCGGCGTCAAGTAGTGGCTTTATGCCACTGCGTGTCGCATCAGGTAATGCCGGGCTCCGGCGCCCAACACACCTTGTCGACCGGCAACGCTCCTGTAGCTGCTCTGGTGTTGCACGGGGTCGTGGGCGGCGTTCGCATTTCTTCAAAGACGAGCCATACCCGAAGTTGAAATTCGAGCGATCGAATTTCCGAGATCAAAAATTTAAAAAATAATTGTTTTTGGTTCTATTACGTCATTAAATGCCACGAATAATATTTTCTTATATATCATTGATTTTATTAAAAGATATATATCTGTCTTTTGTATAATATATTAGTTTATCGTAGCCTACTAGTATTATAAATGTGAAAGTTTGTTCCACTTTTACGCAAAAACTACAATTTATCAATTCTTTTTTATTAAAAAATGTAATCAAATCAAATTAAATCAGCTTCACGCTGTATCCCGCACACAGCAGGGTAGGCAGAGGGAACCTAGTGTTAAGACACTCCGTTCCCCACTTTCTGCCGAATTCTGGAGGCATTGCGTGTTGAATGGCAGAACTCAACGCCGCGCTTAACCTCGACACCAGAGCGAAGAAATGGAAATATAAATTAAAGTAAATATTTCATCTCCTTGAATGGGGATCGAACCCACAACCAGCCGGTTTTACAGTCACACCTCGTACCACTGCGCCACGACTGGCCTCATTTTATTTATAATTTAGCTAAAATTTTTATGAATCTTCTGTATACTTTTTTTCATAGCAAATAAATGTTTCATATATATTTATTTATGTAACTACGTTTGTGAGGTGGGTGATAATAGCTGCGACACAGTATTGTACTACTGCCATGGGCGTAGGAAAGGGGGAACCGGGTGGGCTGTGTCCACCCCAGAATATCTGTTGCCCACCCCACCTCACAAATTTTACTTACAAAAAAATTTTGATACACTAAGTAATGACTATTGCAGCTGCGCTATAAAATGTTATTGTTATACACAAAATAAATAAATAAATAAATTTTGTAATGTATATTTCCAGGTAGGGGTCGTGGCCGCCGGTCGTTCGTGTCCGTGCGCGCCGACACGCTCCGCAAGCAGAGCTACTCGCTGTTCCTCAAACAGCGCGCGGTGCTCTTCTCCGCCAAGAAGTGGAAATAATTGCTCTTAAACTCGCTGCCTACTTCGTATTTACACTAAATATTACTAAACTGACAGATATTCATAGCTTGTACAGTATGATCGACGTGTCGCGGCCGCTCTGAAGTTACTTTCTGAATTTGCGCATTGTGCTTTGTTCACTCGGTAAAGTAGTCAAAATTAAGAAAAAAATTCTAAATCAAGTCTGCGCCTTCTTACAGCTAACTTCAGAGCGGCAACTTCTATAGGTAATAATAAATGTTACTAGTGATTCCTTACCATTAAACATTTACCACATACATTAGTCCGATTAGGCATACAATTTGAGTGTTCGTATTTCGAATTCCGTTTCAAATATTCATAAATAAATTGATTCGAAACGCCATATAATCAAAGAACAGAACAGAGCATAAGGAAAGAATATTTATTACTTTTCTCTTTAAAATGTTTTTTATATTACTTTATAATTGTTTGATAAATTCTGTATCGTTAGTTTCAAATTGTGTTTGTTTTGTAAGATCAGTTTTATGCACTTGGATGTGTGACATAAAATTAGATAATAAGATATTTTTCTTTATAAGAAGTATAAATTAAATGCAAATCTGACAAATGTCATTACAATTTTTTACATTTATATTAAACATTGTTTTCAAGAGTTTAGTGTAAAAATTTATAAAATATGGCAGCGAGTTTGGTGCACAGTATCTGCCCACCCTCCTAAATTTTATTATTAAGTTTAGTTTTTATTAATAATATTAAACGAAAACTAATTATTTTGTATTGTATACTTTAAAGTTTAGATATTTAAGAGTATTAAGTCTTTGTGATTTTTACTAGTCTGCAAGTAGTATTTTTTTATTTTAGTTTTAATTAAGAAGCTAGTTTAAGTTCAGTTTAAAAAATGCACATTTATTTTAAATATATATTTTTATTAGTCAGTAAATTAGTTTTTATAATTCAAGAGATACCAATAATATTTTTAAGAGAAGTTATTAATAAAAGTTGTTTTTAAGAAATAATTATTTATTTAAGTTCACATTTAAGGCACATTTTAATTACAAAACAAAATAAAATTAAGCTGTTTTCGATTGACATTAATTGAAATATTTGTTTTTAATTATTCCATTCTGTAAGAAAGAAAATAATTGTAGGTAATAAAGGAATAATTTGTCTTAAGGATCTCAAATACCATTTCCTTATTTATATAATAAGAAATATTTATATTTTAATTAGTAATTAATTTATTTCGTTTCAATACTCATGTGAAACATGGATGTGGAATAGTGTAACATTTTATATGATAGTGTCATAATAAAACATTTGGATATCATAATTGTTTTTAATTACATATAAAAAATGTTGTTCCCGGTTTATCACAATTTTTTGTAACTTAGTAAGTTCTGTTGTTGTTGTAAGTTAAATTACACCTGTTTATAGATCTAATATTATTTTTAGTTTCACGCATTATTCTGCACATAGATAAGCAGAGGGAAATTACCGTTTAGACACTCCTTTACGAACTTTTCACCCAATATTTGAAACATTGCGTGTTGAGAAGCGAGGGTATGAAAATATTAAATATCTCAATCCCCCGAATGAGAATCGAACCCACAACTGTCGAGTTTACAGTCAAACACAGTGCCGCTGCGCCACGACGGCTACTAACGACTAATTTTTTGCTTAGGCAATTAAGGAGATTTTTTATATTTAACAAAATAGTGTTTATTACTTTTATTGTTAAATTAATTTCACAAGTGTAATTTCCAACAATAATGTATGTAATACATATTGTACATATTTTAGCAACATAATTATAATTGAAAGGAAATGTTTAAGCATATAATTAAATTAACTATCTTCTTCTTCAATTTTAGGAGCGAGGTAGTAACGAATATGACCGATGTCCGGTATACGATATTCGACGACCAGCGGCACATCGGCTGACATTGACAATTGGACCTGAAAGTAAATCGGATTACGTAAATTTTTAAGAAATATTGTTTTTTAAGTTTCTTGACAAAATTGAGTGGCGGATTTTAACGTCAGGCTTTGCCTCGTTGTTTCATTCCACGAGTGGGCATCGAACGTGCAACCGTCATGTTTACAGTCGCACACTTGTTCCCCTGCCTGCGCCATGACGGCCTCATTTTAAGAATATAATATTTAAAAGAATGTAATATGTTTTTTTTATTTATATATAGCAAGGTAGGCAGTGCAATATATTTTATAGTATATTGTTTAGTCATCAAAAAGGTTTTAATTTAGTAATTTTAACATTAAATAATGAACAGTTAGAATAAGAGAAAATAGAAATAAAATAGAATAATATAAATAGGTAAACATAGTGTTAAGATACTATGATCTGCTTTCCGCCCAAATTCTAGAAATTGTGCATTAAGTACAAAACACAACACCACGCGTTTTCTGATTAGAATAGGGATCGAACCCACAACCATCGTAAATACAGACATGTTATCCCACTATGCTACAGTGGCCCATTTGCAACTGAGGAAGCGGCTTCAAGTCCCACTATGTTAAAATTTTTATGTTTCCTAAATAAGTATTTTTCTTTCCTAATTGTGGAATAACATTTTAAAAATGTTAAAAATACAATCAACTATATTTTAAAACATTAATTTCATACCTGTGGACTCAAAGAAGTAGCTTTAGTGAAGTAATTAAGATATTGGCAGGCAAATGTGAGGGTCACGGGTTCATCCATTTCAATGACAACGGCTTCTTCTTCCTTGTCAATGGACGCTGTTTGCGCTAACTTCACATTGGCCGAACCTATGTCGCCGGTCGCTGAGAATTTTACACCTGGAAGTTTGTTTTGTGTTAATTGCTTGTTAAAATATAATTATTATAGATAATTGGCAATTTGAGATTGTAAATTTGGTACACACGGTTCACACGGTCGGTTACACATTTGAGGAAGCATGAATTTTCTTTTTTTCTCGCTCTGGTAATTAGAAAAAGCGCGGTATTGATTTCGCTAGATAATAAATAAAGTTCTTGTGTTAGTGTCAAACTGTAAACGCTACAGGTTATGGGATAATTCCCACTCAAGAACTTTTTTTAATTCACACTGTACCTTGCATGTTGCAAGATAGACAGAGGGAACCTAGGAACCTAGTATTAAAACTTATGAATACAAAATATTTAAAGGAAATGAAATTTTATTGTATGCGAATTTAAACATGAGTGGTTCTAGGTTCGATTCCCATTCGAGGAAATGAAATATTTAATATTTTAATTTCTTTGTCCAGGCAAAGCGCCGCAAACATGCGAGTTCTGCCACTCAACACACAATGCCACCAGAATTCTGTGCTAAGTGGGGAGCAGAGTGTCTTATCACTGGGCTCCCCACTTAGCACGGCCAGGTAGATGGCTGCATGCTCTAAAATGCAGCATACAGCATGAGTAAGAAAAGAAAAAAATTTAAAGATTTAATATTTTCGTATTCCCGTTCTGATAATGAATCAAAGCGTGACATTGAGTTTCACCAGTCAACACATGTTTCGATATGTCACTCTTATCAATAAAATGAGAAAAAGTGTAATATATAGTTTGTCATAGTATAAATAATAACCTAATTTAAATTACCAACCTTCTTTTGTGCATGAAATGACCATAGATTCTCCGAATTGAGATAAATCACGACAGATTCTTGCAAACTCAGCACTTGGAAGTCGGATAGTACAGCTATATTCAGTTTCAGGTATACCTACAAGAAAATACTCATTTGAAACATCCTTTAAGTAATATTTGTCTCACATCTATACAAATACTATAAAGTTCAATAGTTATAATACAAACACATGTTCTAAACTACTGCACTAATTTGAATATTTTAGTTATATGTTTTAGTTCTGGCCAGGATCTATGCTAAATTTGATTGTGAAAACTTCCACACCTAATGCAAAAATATAGTAGTCCAAATAAACTATAAGAAATAAACTAAATATGAATACTTACAATATATTTTATTATTATTTTTATTTATTTATATATTTTATAATATGATGTATATATTTATGTGTTTATATGTAAAAATTTCAATTATAGATATTGTATTGTAAGTTTAATTTAATGTATACTCTCCATCAATATTATAAAGTTGAAGAGTTTATTAGTACACACAAATCTTAAGAATCAAATTCAGAATTCAAATTAAAAAGTTTTTTTTAAATATGTGGAGAAGCTACAGTGATTTCTATAAAAAGAAGCCATAAATACCTAAATGTTCTAAATCCAAGTTCATGAGTTTCATTTCATAGTCTGACACTTTCTCTTGGTTGGGACTCTCAAATACAAATGTGACGGTATCTGCATTGTCTTGAGCCTTCATTGTTACTGTGTCCTTGTCCCCGGCGCACTTCAATATTTTTGACATACTAAATAAAACACAAATAATACCAATATTTAAAAGGTACTAAAATTATTCTATTTATGTTTACATATATAAATAAAGACTTTTAATTAATTCTAATAGTACAGCAAAGAAAAGAAAAATTACAACTACTTGTTGCTTTGTATTAAGATACTTAATATCTTTTTTGGCTTTGTTGTTTCCGAAATATATCAGGGTAAGCAAAGGGAACTTTAACATTCAATCCCAACCCACCACCAATTTACGATACACTGTGTGTTGTGTTGTGAATCTGGACACTGTTTTGGCGTGTTATTATTTAATATATAATTACACAACAGACAGATGCTGTGCCACTGCAATACAATATTTTTAAGATAATTGTAAGAACATTATTCCATTTGTTATACCGCAATACTGTTTCAATAGATCATAAGTAAGATGGTACAGCAACAGATATATATTGTAAAAATATAATGTTTTTTATAAATCTTACCTTCCTAAGTTCATTCCCATGGATATATTTCTATCACATCTATACTTATCAAAACCATCTGCCCGCAGTGTTAGAGATACAAGGGAGACATGCGAGTTATCCATAGCCTAAAAAAACAATATACATATTTATGAATCTGAAGTATTAAATAGAATAGATTACAGCACAGATTTCTATTTATTTATAGAGAATGAACTAATAAAAATTATAAATATTTTTAGTTAATTCGGATTAGCTGAGCTTACTTGTAATTGTATTCCATTATCATCACAATCAAACGTTGCTTGTGTTAGAAGATCTTTGATGGCCTCAAGGACTTTCTTCAAGATGGAGCTGCGTAAAAGGCGTGCCTCAAACATTTTCACCTTTTAAGAAAAAACCCGTTAATATTTTATTATACGGTGCTTAATATAAAAACAGATTGGCTTCGGTAAACTTTTCAATTGTTCTTAGTGGAATTAAGTATTCATTTTGACTAATAAGACGGTATGTGACCGATACGAAACAAGTTATTTAGAAAGATTTAACAAGAAATATAACAACTATAGCAATATTTAGGAAGATTACTCACAGAACAGTTTACTTTTCAATTCTAGAATAATAATAAATGTTAGTTTAGATTTAATTGCAAGCGTCACGTCGCTGACCTCTTCAAAAAATGACAGACAAGCCGGTTACAGCGGGAAAAAATAGCGCGAAATTGAGAAATGTCAGAAATATAGATTATAGATGAACACTTTCCTTTAACATCGATTTATATTATAACTGTAAGGTACAGAAAACAATTTTTATTAATTAAACAATACCATTTAAGTACTTGTTCTGTTACTACTACAATATCGAATATTTTTATTGGCCAGTTATAGTACGATTTACAATCGTTGAAAATTCTTCATATAAAATGTGACTGTATTTATAAAAGTATTCTATATTGGAGTCGAGGCCGGTTGTGGCGCAGCGGCACGAGGTGTGACTGCAAAACCGACTGGTTGTGGGTTCGATCCCACTCGAGGAGATGAAATATTTACTTAAATCTATATTTCCATTTCTTCGCTCTGGTGTCGAGGTTAAGCGCAGCGTTGAGTTCTGCCACTCAACACGCAATGCCTCCAGAATTCGGCAGAAAGTGGGGAATGGAGTGTCTTAACTCTAGGTTCCCTCTGTCTTTCGCGGACGACTATTGTCCCCGCGTCTCGCGACCAGTGGCGGTCGAGGAGGAGCACCGTGAGGTTTTAGTGGGTATTCGGACGGCCTAC
>JAATLQ010032068.1:0-12965 GCA_013421005.1 Heliconius erato x Heliconius himera | reverse complement strand
ATCGTCGGACTAGGGTACTGCAGTGTCCATTGGCTATCCCACAATTCACACAGCGATTCATATCCATAGCGTGGCGGTCGTAAGATCCAAAAGATTTCGGAGTCCAGTGAGGAGGCGAGGGTCGTACAAAGTAGGCAGAGTCAAAATCCGAGAAAAACAAAACAGTAGTCATTGAAAATATCAAACAAACGGGAAAACATTCAAAATGTCGATGCGTTATGACACGAACGTAATGACAGTAGCAAATGTTTTTTTTTAATGTTTTTTATTTAATGGCCTGATTTTGCGATGACAAACAGATGCAAAAATGCAAAAAATCATTAGACAAGGTGTGATTGTCAATCACCTGTCACATCTCTGACTTAAAATATGATTGATTTTAATCGATTAAGGATCTAAATCTTATTTTTTTCATTTTTCTCCACTTCCAGAATGTCAATTAATTTATTATTTGCTATTCTAAAAATAAAAAAAAAATATAATTTTTTAGATCACATCTCAATTCTTTACGTGACGGCCCAAAAGTTTCATTCTCCTTTAGACTATTTCGTAAAGTAAAACTAAATATTTATATATTCGAGTAGAAGAGCCTTCAAAAGCAATTTAATTTAATTGACGGTGTCTCCTTCATCGTCTATGATAGGGCTGGTCAAGTTTCGGGCCGCCTATATTTTAGTCCTCAAACACAGCATCGCACTCATCACAGTAAACGCGACGGTTGTGGGTTTGATTTTCTTTTCCTCGCTCTGGTAACAATGTCTTAAAAATTGCGCGTATAGTGGAGCAGCAGCACAGAGTCGGACTGTAAACGCGAAGGTTGTTGGTTTGTTCCACTCAGGTGAATTAAATATTTTTTTTTCTTCCCTCTAGTAACCAGACAAGTGCGATCCTAAGTTTCATTTTAGTAAATCTCCAAAATTATTAAAAGTAAGGAAGGAGTGTCTTAATTGAATTACTTCTGACTACTCTACTATTATTTTTTTTATATAAACACAATAAGCATTCATATATAACAATTTTCAATTATAGAAACGCAACGATCAATTTCAGGACAATGAGCTTTAAAGGGAAATCCCTTTGGACTCAATCCCTCGTAAATAAGGTTGGGGGATGTTCCATACAATATAATATAATAGCCGGATGTTGGACTTGAATGTAATAATAGAAAAATATGCCTAAACTAACATATAAGTACCTATAGAAGATGCTCGACTTTCGTCGTCTTATATAAAAGCAATATTGATATTGAGAGGCCAGTCGTGGCACTCTGCGCACAAGCGTGAGACGCGTTGAGGGTTCGATTCCCAGTCGAGGAAATGAAATATTAAAAATTGTCACAACGTCGCTCTGATGTCGAGGCAAAGCTAGGCTTTGTCCGCTACTCAACACGCAATACCTCCCAAAATTCGGCCGAAAGTGGTGAACGGAGTGTCTTTACATTAATTTTTGATATTGTTATATGGTACTGTTTTGTCCCTTGTTGTTCTTTGAATGATTTAATATCGTTCAAAAATACAACCTTTGAGCATATTCAATAGCATAGATACTTTACCGCGTAAATTATTTACTTCGTGCCATTTATTACTCAAATCGTCATCGCGTGACTGAATGTCCCGAGTTCATATTTATATCAAAACTTTTACATTCCTATTCCCCCCTAACCTCTCACCACAGATATTCCTTACATCGATTCAAATTTTGTTTCAAAAATTTGACAAACTTTTTTTAAATACTATTTTTATAAGACCATATGAATTCCTTTACAATAATCATAAAAAAAAATTAAAAATACTGTAAAATTACTGGATATGGTAACACAAAAGTCTCTAAACACAACAAACACTAGTCGTCGCCTGCTATATTGCTTGGGTGAACTTTAAGGTTCCGTTTCTCTCTCTCCCTCTTCTTATCATTTCATTTTCACTCGCTAAGCTGCCTATATACCAAAGTAGTTCGGTTGTTTCGTCTTTATGTTGTCTGTCAATCACTCAGTTTGGAAAAGTTTATATGTAAGTATATAGATTAATGTTTGTCTGTTTATTAATAGATTACAATTTAAGTTAATTTTAAAAATCACAATAGCCAATGAATAATGAAAAAAGAAATCTATGGTATAACGTATACAAAGCTTATAATCCAAAAATTAAAATATATCCTAACATTGTAATGGGTTACAAAATGTAAACTAGAACAAAACATGTAGAGATTCCCATTAAAACAATGGAAATGAAAAAAGTTGGAAGTTATACATTTCCGCTCAGAACTTTTAAAAATAATGTTGTAATCGGATTCCATAAACTTGTTTCCGGTCGAAAGGACAAAAGCCTTCGAAAGTCTTTAGTAGAAACAATTTCTTTATTACGAAACAAATCTATATTCTAACTGTATGCTGACATAAAAAACATATAAAAAATGATTTAAAAATACATATTTATGACACAGAGATGAAGAGTTTTTCGTAATGAAGGTATATTATATTACGGTAGTTCTATCGTATATTATAATACGGTAGTTCTGTATTTATATAGAAAACCTAGGTGAAGTTTCGGTATAATAGACCTAGTCTAGATACCGCGGCAGTACATTGTCAAACTGTAAAAGAGAAGATCTTAGGTTCATTTCCCACTCGGGGTATGAATTATTTTCATTTTCATCGCTTAGGTTACTGGTCACCACTCTGAAAGAAGGGTATGAAAATAATGGTCTAAGCTTCAATGTGAATAAGATAAAGGTTCTGATTTTTGAAAGAGATGAAGAAAGGACGGAATGCCAAATCAGTGTAAATGGTAAGATATTAGAACAAGAGAATGAAGTGGCATATTTGCTAAGTATGTTCAGTAGAGATGGCAAATACGAGATGGATGTGGAAAGGCGTACTGCTGCCGGTAACAGTGTGAACGGAGCCTTAGCTGCATTGATGAGGCGGCGAAACGTCAGCACAGCTGCGCGTTTGGCCGTACACAATGCAGTTTTGGTAAGTTTGGAAGTTTGGCAGCGAAACGTGGATATTACAGAAGAAGAATGAAAGAAATATGAATGCCGTGGAGATTAGATCTCTTCGTAGGATATGCGGAGTCAGCTTAGCTGACGAATCCGCAATGAAGAGATACAATCCGCAATGAAGGAAATTGTATGGCAATTACTAGCGAGGATATCACGGTGAGAATGGAGAAGAACGTGCTTAGCTGGTTTGGGCACGTCAAACGAGTGAGTGATGAAAGAATGGCAAAAAAGATTTATGATAGAAAAGTGAGTGGTAAGAGATATCGGGGGAGACCTCGGTTGACCCTCGAAAACACAGTATCAAAGATATTGGAAGAAGGTCACGTAAAATGCGTGAGGACCCCCCGGAGGGCATATATGAAGAGGTTGATGACAGTAGACGAGGCGAAAGAGGTATGTAGAGACCGTAGCGTTTGGCGCTCCGTTCTCTCTGACTACCCCGCTAGAGGTGAAGCGTGAAGCTAATGTAATGTAATGTAGGTTACTAGACAAAGCGCCGCATTGAGTTTCGACTCTTATCAAGCAAAATTTCGAAAATTAGGTGAAAAGTGGGAAACAGAGTGTTTTAGTTAGTAGTTTTACTTTTGTTCCCTCTGCTTACTCTGATATATGCGGGATGCGGCATGAATCTTCTGTTTACATTCTGACTGAATAAATTATTCCATTCTCTTTTATACATATAGCGTGGTTCAATGAACAAAATGTCGTTAAAACGTGAATTTGATACGTCTCACAGTAAACTCAGTTTGGATCCCTTTGAAGCATCTTTGAATTTTAAATGAACCATCATTTGTTGTTGTTTTGTACTTGAGAAAATATAAAATAAACTTTTTTTGTAAATACAACCTAAAGCTTTTACTGAACACAGAAAATTTATGATTCCGTTGTGAAGTCATATCTCTTGCTCCTTAAAAAGAAATTTCTTTGTATTCTATGGACTCACCGTGCTAACGCTCACCGCGTTGCAGGGACAGACTACAGTTTTTAATTTCACGCCGTATCCAGCACATAGCAGAATATGCAGAGGGAACCTGGTAGCCTAGTGTTATGATACTTCTTACTTCCTTGCGTTCCTCATTTTCCGCCAATTTCTCGAGGCATTGCGTGTTGACTGCTGCAACTCAACGCCGTTCTTTACCTCGATACCATAATTACATTCCTACTTTTAAAGTACGTAAAAACATTTCACTCGGTTCGCACAGATTTTGTTTAGGAAATAAAAGGTTTTAAAAGTGCAGAGCAGATGGTTTTCCAGTACTATAACAATGTTCTAGTGCTAGTTTACTTAATGGAGGTCTGGGAGTGCCTTGCGCTGTACGTGTGATGCTATTTTACCTCATTACGGAGTAATGCCCTCACTGCGCCTGATAGGTAATTGATTTTTTTTTATTTTTATCTAACAATTGTGCTGTAGAAGGATATTTGGTGGCTATACACTCTGCTCTTCCGTTTAGCATGAAAATAAAAATCTTAAAAAAGATTTTTTTATTGAAAAATATTTTATTTCACCGTATCTTGCATATAGATAAGGCGGCAGAAAGTTCATGAAAATGTATTCTTTAAATGGGAATCGATCCTAAAACGTTAGCGTTTATAGGCAAACTTGCCACTGCACCACGCCCGCCTCGTTATTAAACTTTTAAATACATTCGAATTGAAAATAATTCTTAGTAACATATACGAGTAATACATACACACGTCGATAATTGATACGTAACCCTCAACTACGACTGTACCTGTGACTGTACTCTGATGAGTACGTAGCGATAGACCTACTTATATGTACGTTTAGGTACTCCGACTGATTCACGGCTGTATGGGGTCATGTAACTTACGCCTGTAATACCTCATACGTCCTGAGAGGATAAATAGCTACCACATTAGAGTCCCTAAGTCAAGATAGTCCATTGCTAACAGTAAATGCTATTTCTACAATCTAATGGAACTATTTAACATCATATATATTGCGTGCAGCTTCGCCCACAATGTCAAATGAAAATAATTATTGTAATTGCTCGAGGTAGGTACGGTGGGTTACATCGTAATGACTAACGTTATGTAACGTTGCCTTCCCCGGCAAATGGACTAACCGACACAAAAATAAAATTTCAGTTTGTACTAGTATTTCCTGAGATTACCGTGTTTAACTAAATGAACTTTACTCTACTTTATAATATTAGTAAATTTATAAATTTCCTTGTTTTGGGACGTCAAGACTAATTTATATTTTTTGTCTATATTTCAATAATAAAAGCCAAAGTCATGTATCCCTGTGTCGCTTAAAAAATAAATAATAATAAAATCACTAATCTCTTTTTCCTATCAAAATAAAAAAAAAACACATGTAAAATGAGATTTCCTTAACAACGTGACTCTCAGAGCGAGCAAGTAAATAAGCCCAACTATGCGTGAGTACACACGTTCAATGCCGATGTAAAGCTAAATATGCTATCGAAGGTACCGTGATATATCGGCGGCGGGTAATCCCCGCCTTCCGGGGCGCGTTTACGGCTTTATTGGTGCTTCCGGGATACAACGGGAAATAACTTATTGCTGCTGCCATCGACATACTCTATTGTGCTATTATACTTTGGGACGGCTATCTAATAATAGATTAGTGTTGGAAATAAGGCTTTCTACTGCTGTTCAGCAGCTTCTGGGTTTTGCTGAAGTAGGCATAGGGGACATAGTGCTAAGACTACTCCTGGATAGTAGCCAGCCATAGTTAAGACAATGACGGAGCTCACCGCCACGCTTTATCTTGCCAAAGCATGCAAAAAAAATATTTATCGAACGTCGCATATTGAGTGACGTTCGGTTCAGATTATATAAAAAAGTAGAAAACGGTGTATCTTAATACTAGGTTCCCTCTACTTACTTCGCCCACAAAAAGTAAGAAAAAGCCTTTAGATAAAAAGATAACATAAGTTAAAATCGCAGTTGGTTAAAATCGACCAATTAAATGAAATAGAATACGAGCAATGATAAACAATCCAATTCAAATGCATAAACATAAAAACCAAGGATCCTACCACATTAATAAAACTAGTATAAAACGAAGTAGGTATCTAAATTATCATCAGGTACTATCTTATCTTGTGTTCTTATAACAATAATAGTTAAAAATCATTTCTCATATTAGAACATAAAGCGCGACCACGACCGCGACGCACGTACAGCTAATATATATTCCAGAGACATTGCGGAGGTAAATAAATTACTCGAGACAAAGACTTCACTTACAAGTATAAGGAATAGCTTCAGTCGACCGCGAGGAGCAGCACGAGGACGAGGACGAGGAGGAGATACTGAGAAAGGACCCATTCGTAGAATACGCTTTATTAAAACTATACAAGAGGAATGTTTTATGAAGAAACATAAAAGTTATTTATGATTTTGTCTTAATTTTTATTTTAATTTAATGTCACTCTTTTCGTTTCTGTTTCTTTTCTTTTCGTCATCTTTGTGATGAAATAATGTAATATAATGTATAATACATGATATTTCTTAACTTATTCAACATGAAATAAATTTACACACTTACCAAAATATTATTGCACGATATATAGAGTGAGTATAACTCATTCTGTCCCCCATTGTTGAGAGTCCTGAATGACGCAACTCAAGAAACACATGAGATGAGACGTGGAACTTAACACTGCGTTTAGTCTTGTTACCAGAGCGAGGAAATGAAAAATATCCCCCGCTGTGCCGCTACACCACGATAGTCTCTTTATTTAATTGACTAACCAATTAGAGTTAGAATAATAATAACATTTCAATAGCAAAATAATAACATTTCAGTCAATTCACAATCACATCAAGACGAGTTGATATTTTGAGTCACAGAATACTTAGTCTCCAAGACGATGTCAACCTTTCGTTCCGCACAGCGATGATGAACAAACAATCCATGCGTTAAATGAAATTATGTTTAGTTTGTTGTAGATATCAAATACAAACTCATTTACCAAAGTGTCGACGTGACTATAGATCATGACGACGCGCCCTCTCGAGTGCGGGTGGTGCTCGCTGAGTACTCGTGGGAACTTGGAGATTAATACAGAATCTTGACTTAATTTAGTCAAGATTCTATGATACTCATATTCAGATGTATTCATTGATACTCATATTCAGGGCAATTTTCTTGGTCTGTTTAGAGAAATTAAAATATTTGTTATTTTTGCCTATCTTCACTCTGAATCCCGTGTTAATGCAGTAGTGTTGAATGGCAGAATTCATCGTCGCACTTTGTCATTTGTCCAGAGTGAACAAATAAAAATAATTCGTTCCCCCGAGTGGGAGTCGAACTCACAACAGTCAGGTATAAAGCCCGCTGTACCGTACATACGACAACCTCAAATTGTATTGTTAATTAGCAAAAAAAATTAAGTGACTCAAAATATAGACAAATTATGAAAAAAAAAATATTGTGTAACATTAGTTAATATAAATTATAATATATGGGAACATAAGTCCGAGAACTCATAATAGCGATGGAGCAACGAAAAAAACGTAGTTTATATATATACGTCTCATACAAAGGAATTATTATTATTTTCTCACTCTATGGTACCTTCAAAAAGCATCTCCACATCAAAGGCCGGCACGCACCTGTAGCTCCTCTTGTCACTCGAGGTCGTGAACTGCGCTGATCACTTATCATCAGTCAATCGAACGCTCGTTTGTCTTGTCTACTTTATAATAAAAAGGAAAAGCTTGATATTAAATTTCACTCTCTGGCTATGCGGGATAAAGTGCGAAACAAAATATATATACCAGTAATATAATACTGTAGATTCTATAGTATATAATGATTTTTTACTTCATTCGACGGTGAAATCCGCGCGTGATGAGTGTATTTCGTAGTGTCCCGGCGCTTCACTGTCGTCCCTAACAGGTACATGTAGCGCGACGCGGGGAAATGTGGCAACGTAATTGTAGTTTCATTTGTAACTATGTTTTGGGTATTTTTACCTAAATATAAATATTTAGTTAATAATTAAGTACGAAAATCGCAACAGGTTGTGGGTTTGATTCCCATATTATAAACAAACTAAAAACAAACAAACTGAAATATTTCATATTTTTATTTCCTCGCTCTGGTAACGAGGCAAAGCGCAACATAGAGTTACACCACTCAACACTGAGTGCCTCCAGAATTTGGCAGAAAGTGGGTAGCTGAGTCTCTTAATGAAAACAAAGTGTTTGGGCACTAGATTACTAGAGTCTAATCTAACCCAACCTACCGTTCCGTAACATACAATCAACATTGTTGTTAATGTAAAATGGCCGCAGCAACAAAATGGCCGCAGCAACAAAATGGCAGATTACAAATTTTTACACAGGCCAGTTAAAATGAGTATTATTTGAAAATAGTTCATTTGTTAAATATGTATATAATACGCCATGAAAAAATTAAGAAAGCTTGTTTTTAAAAAATATTGCTTAATTAATATTTTATATTATAAACATTCAGCAAAGCGAATCGACACTCACATGGCAAGACCATTAAAAAATATCGTCGTCGTTAAAAGTATCCCACACACAGCAGAGTAAACAGACGGAATATAGTGCTAGAACATTCGCCACTTCCGTCAAATTTCTCAAGGTATTATGTGTTGAGTGGCGGAACTCAACGCCACGCTTTTATCTTGATGCGAAGCGAAGAAATGAAAATATAAATAAATAATCATTCATTCCCTCGAGTGAGAGTCCTACCCACAACTGTCGGGCTATAGTCACATCCTCATTTCCCTACATCAGGACGACCTCAAAGACAATGATAATGAAAATGTAGGAAACATAGTTCATACATATACAGGGTGGAAGCGTCTGTGCTTTTATTACGGGAGCAGCATATAAGGTAAAATATTTCAAACCCATACTTAAGAAATTAATCAAGATACCTCCACAGTTTAGACGTAGGATTTTTGACGTAGTGACCTTTATTTCGTGTAACACAGTTGCAAATATATCCCAATAACGTGAACACATACTACTACAATAATACTACTAAGCGTTGCCGATCTGCCACTTTTCATATGTCTCGTTCTATTTTACGCAACTCAACATCGCCACCATTACCTATGACTCGACTTCGTAAATGAGGCGTGTGCGGCGCTACCGCTTTTATAGATTTGTGTCTGTGCGCGTCGTTCTTGACAAATGGAGTTTTATTTTACAACAATAATTTTATTAATTATTTTGTTTGAAAAAATCACTTTTTCATTTTTGGAAAAGTCTCTTTTGTTTTAATTGTATTAGGTTTTTATAGAAAAGTTAAAACTGTGGTTTCATTTAAAGTGGCGATGACAAAAACACTCTGTATAAGTACAAATGTATATATAAGGAAGTTGGTAGTTATAAATGGAAATGCGATTTAACTTCACAGCAAAAGTTTTAATTTATATAACCACTACTAGACGCTAGCAGTAGTAACGGAGCTACACAGTGGGAGCTGCATACAATGTATCTAAATAGTTTTTGTTATAACTCACGAATTAATCTATTTGTAAAGACTTTTTTGCCTTCACGCTATATCCTGCTAATAGCAGGGTTGGTAGAGAGCCCAACTTTCAAGGCATTGCGTGTTGAGTGGCGGAAGTCAATGCTTTGTATTATTACCAGCGCGAGGAAAAGAAAATAATTCATTTCCCTGAGTCAGATTGGAACCCACGACAGTCGCGCTTACAATCAGACGCTATGCTACTGCGCAACGACGGCCTCCACATTATAGCTTCACGATAATGATCGTGAAGCTATAGTATAGCTTCACGATCATTATGTAGCTAGTAAGGCAGCCAGAGAGAACGGAGCGACGAATATCGATCTCTGCATACTTTTTTCGCCTCATCTACCATCATCAAACTCTAGTATCACCTACATCCAGTATCGTCGGTATGTTTTCGAACTCTCTCTCTTACCACTCTCACTCATTCACGCACTCTGTCTACATTAATCCTTTTTATCATTATTTCACTACATATCCAAACAAATCCAAAAAAAATGTTTCGAGGTTTCATACGAAAAGTCAAATACAAAGACTGTTATAAAGTTTTTTTTTTGTGTTAATTAAATGTGTAGAAGAGTAAACTTTGTGAAACGAGTTCATTTTGCGACCCTTGTGTTCCGCTCCCATCGGTTAATTATGTATTGAAAGGTAAGCGATGATATGCTATGACAAATAATATATTAAAAGTGCGAGTGAGACTTGCTCAACGGAGATTCTATACTAATTCATGATTGTAGGCCAATGTGAAAAAAAAACTTGTAAAAGTTGGTAAACTTAAACTTGCTGTCATAAGCACTAATATTGTCAAAATGAATGAAAAATATAAATTTACTATGGATATTTTTTATATAGTACCTACCGTACCTATAAATTTTTATCGTTTTCATTTCTTCAATTAAATTAAGTCCAATGTATATATATACCTGATATAATATATCTTAGCTTAGATGCCTCCACATGTTGTTGGGATAGATGGTCTTGACAGACGGACTGACAAACACCAAAGTTATTCTATTAGTCCGGTCTTTTGTTCTTTTGAAATAAGGAACCGTATAAATATGTAATATAGCGTAGCGTCGTCGAGGAGCTCCTCCCCGCTGTCATCAGTCCGGCCGAGCGACGCGACGTTAACGACGCCTGTCCGTCACGGCTCACAGCGTAAGCAACAATGGCGGTAACTGTGCTCCAATCGCTTAAAAGAATAGAAAAAATCTCAGTTTTGTTCAAATAAGAAAACGTTTACTATAGGTAGTAATAATAATAGAGAATGGAGTGTTTTAACACTAGGTTCCTTCTGCCTATCCTACCGTGTGCGAATACGTGACGCTAAAACAAAATACTTTTGTCTTTTGTATTGGACGATGTGAAGAAAACTGGAGTTCGTATAAATTACTTTATTTAATTACATTTTAAAATAACAAAATACACAAATACTGATGAGCTTGGAGCAGTGCCTGGGACTTGCGACCACAGGAGTAGGCTTAAGGGGCCCCTTTACTGATTCAAATACTCGGCTTCACTGCTCCAGCCCAATATAGTAAATTACCTCAAAACAAATATCTACCGCCTTTTATGCAATTTTAGTTTAAAATATGGCTGCCTATTAAGGAACAATGTTGCCATAGCATACTTGCTATGACATACTACAGATAATTAATATTATATAATCATCGGTAAATATATCAAGTTAACAATACTATAGTTCTTTTACGTTTATAAAAGGTTATAGAGGCATTTAGGAGAGAAAAATATATTTTTCGAAAATTTACAAAAACAGTTACCAAGAGGCGCGGGTTCCAATCCAGCTAAATTAAAATTTGTATACCGTCTCTAAATGAAATATAAATCTCTTGTATATTTTTGTAATAAAATTACCCGAAAACCACACTAAGTAAATTTCAGTTACATACTCCTGTTACTTAAGAACACCTACTGTATTTTAGAAACAACGATTTTCTTACTTTTAATGACTTGTAACGTCCTATAAAGAACACTTCGTATTGCCGCTGTCCTCTCTTAGCGCTTAATTAAAATGTATCGCTATTTGCCTCCCCTCTTGTACTTCGAGTTTACGAATTTTTATATGACCAACTTTTTTATAAACTAATCTTGTTACAAAAGATAAACTTCCGTAATCACATAAAATCGCCGAAATTAATATATTACCTTGTAAAAGAAAATAAATCATTAAATATTTTTTATATAAATGTGCGAGTTTATTGTGGCATTTAGTGCGAGTAGATATTTTGCTTTGGCCTGTCGTGGCGCAGGAGCACAAAGTGTGACTGTGAACGCGACTGGTTGTGGGTTCAATCCCCACTCGAGGAAATGAAATATTTATTTAATTGTATATTTCTATTTCTTCGCTCTAGCACCTAGGCAAAAAGCCTCAGGTTGAATTCCACCATTCTACACCCAATGCTTTCAGAATTCGGCGGAAAGTGGGGAACGGATTGTCGTAACACTAGGTTCCTCTGTCTACCCTCTTGCCTCTACCATATGCGGTATATAGCTAGAAAATAATATATATTGTATAGTGCGTTGGGAACTACTCTCAATAATTGAAAAAAACAACAATAAAGTTCATTAACGGAACTCATCGCCGCATTTTGCCATTTCAGAGCTAGGAAATAACAACAATTTACAGTACACTACAACCACGGCCTCACACAGGCAAGCCACATCACAGTGACTTTGAAAATCTCAACAAAATGATACCTACAAATGCTCAATCCATGTCGTTACAACCATGGTTCCGGTGAAATGAAACGAGGATATTAAATAACATAATCAAAGAGTGTCACACAGCGCGGCGCTAACCGCCGTCCGGCGACCGACCGACCGACCGCAGTAGAGACACGTCTGTGTTCAATTACCTTATTATGCACTAGTGGTTGATCGCAACTTCGTCTGCGTTGACTTTATGATAATTTCCACGCTACTTATTAAACTGTTAGTGCTTGGCCCCCGGAGTCGTCGTGTTTTTACGTAACCTTCCTCATTCTTCCATTATTGATTCGGTGTTCTCGAGAACAACCGATGTCAAATTTTTCAGGGCGAGAAAAATATACAATTTAAATACAACCTTTTCTAGGGACCTATACTTGAAAACCTAAAATCCCCTAATTTCTTTTAGGATCACTTGTCCAACTGTCCGTCTGCCAACACCAGTTATCTCGAGATCGCGTGCAGGTATCAAGCTGAAATTAATATTAAATATTCAATTCTATCAAACTTATATTTGTTATTAATTACTATCAGAGGCCATTTTTATTAAATATTTATAACTCAACTCCACGTCCCGCGCTCCGGCCGGCGGTGTACGGTGTACGGTGTACGGTGTACGGTGTACGGTGTACGGTGTACGGTGTACGGTGTACGGTGTACGGTGTACGGTGTACGGTGTACGGTGTACGGTGTACGGTGTACGGTGTACGGTGTACGGTGT
>JAATLQ010032066.1:0-12961 GCA_013421005.1 Heliconius erato x Heliconius himera | reverse complement strand
TCATACCAGCGCGATTTCTATATAACATTCGCTGGCAAGCTAATGCCTTGAGTTCATTAAAATGACGATAACTTTTTTTTTAATGAACCGATTTTGATGAACCAAACTTTAGAACCTCAATTGAGTTAAAACAAAGCAATTGGTGAAATTTTCAAGTAAATCGGTTCAGTAGTTTCAGAGAAAAATGCGGACAACAATATGTCGACAGACAGACAGACAGACAGACAGACAGACAGACAAGAAATTCAAAAAAAATCTTTTTGCTTTTTATTAGTCTTTTTAAGTGTCCCTCTATCCATTTCAGTCAAAATTACTAAATGTACAGACAAAATATTTTTACTGTCTTATTAGGGGCCGTTCAAGTATTACGTAAGCAGTTTTTTTGCAATAATTGACCCCTCCCCTCCCCTATGTCATCAAAAATAAGCAATCCTCTTACCCCCTCCCCCGATGCTTACGTAAGCATTGGTATATAATTTTTTTTAAGGTATTTTTATTGATATTTTATTTGTATCTACATATATAAAAGGACATGTTCCCACTGCCGCTGATAGTAGAAACGTGAAATTTGGACAGATTTATATTTTTGAATTTTGGAAATCCACTAAGAAGGAAATTTGAAATATTTTAACCCTAAAGGGATGAAATAGGGGTTGAAAGTTTGTATGGAAAACAATTGAAATCAGCACCGAAGTTTATAAAAAAAATTAAGTTCAGACTCTTAAAAATATTTCATTCAACACGTGTTTCGTGGTTTATTTTAATTCACCCCCCAAAGGTGCAAATAAGAGGTTGAAAGTTTGTATGGAAAAATCCTTAAATCACCACAGATTTTTATAAAATTTGAAATTTAAACTCTTGACAATGTGCCATTCCAGCTAAATAGATATAATAAACTTATATATTATATTATAAAACTAATAGTTGTATCGTCTACCATACATACGTCTACCAAATATAGCCATAATATATATGAAAAAATAAATAACTTCTGCTTACGTAATTACTAGCTAGACTCCCCACCCCCCATGTCATCAAAAATAAGCAAATCCAAGACCCCCCCGCCCCCCTACAGTGCTTACGTAATACTTGAACGGCCCCTTATATATAGAGATATTTTTAATAAGAAATATTTCTAAATATATCTCAATTACTTTTACTCGATATTTGATATAGATTATAAATATTACACATATGTATATACATGACTAAAATACCTAATATATAATTTAGCATATTTTAGTATTATATTTATATTTTAAAGTCATAATATAAAAGTGAAGCCAGTCGTGGCGCAGGGGCACAAAATCGACTGGGTGTGAGTTCGATCCCTCTCGAGGAGATAAAATATTTATTTATACTTATATTTTCATTTCTTTTCTCGGATGTATTGGCAAATTGCGGAGTTGAGTTCCGCCACACCAGAGCGAAGAAATGAAAATATAAATGTAAATAAATATTTTATTTCTTCGAGTGGGGCTCGAACCCACAACCAGTCGAATTTACAGTCACACTTTGTGCCCTAGCGTCACGACTGGCCTCATCAATATCGTGTAGTTTAAATTAATTAAATCTAGATCCAGATATTTTATATTTTTTTACACTTTAGGGACCGTTTAAGTATTACGTAAGCAGTTTTTTTGCAATTATTGACCCCCTCCTCCCCTCCCCTATGTCATCAAAAATAAGCAATCTTCTTAAAAATATTTCCTTGAAAACGTCAAAAATAAGCAAACCCAAGACCCCCCCGCCCCCCTACAGTGCTTACGTAATAGTTGAACGACCCCTTATAATCCGTACATAGCATGGTAGGCAGAGGGAACCTGGGAACCCAGTCCATTACCCCATTTCCTCTAAGACACTTCCGTTCTTTACTTTTCACCGTAATCTTAGGGCATTGCGTGTTGAGAGGCGTAACGCGCGCTTTGTCCCATTATTATTAAGTAAAGAAATTAAGGTATTAAATATTTCACTCTTACACCGAGAAATCGAAGTCACAACTGCCGTATTCACATTCGCACGCTTGTACCACTGCGTCAGTGCTCAATCCACTCTAACGATAGCTATATTAATTAGAATGTTATTGTAAAAACGTTGTTGTTATTTTAAAATTAATTCTTATTTTCCTTTCATTTTATTTAAGCTTAATTAAATTGATTTAACGTACGAGTATATCTGGTTTTTTCTATATTATTTATTATGACAGTCCATGCCAATTAAACTATAGCTTTAGGCTAAGTATAAAAAACGACGTCTATTGCCTTTATTATAAAATTTGACTATTTTTATGTATAAAAATGATCTGATAATTAAATTAAACTAGCTTTTCCATATTTTTTTCTTTTTCTTATAAGCTTCACGCTGTATCGCATCTTTGTGTGGTAGGTAGATGAAACCTAGTGTTATGCCACTCCGTTCCTCACTTTTCCCTTAATTTTTGTGGCATAGCGTGTTGATTGGCTTCACTCAACGCCGCGCTTCACCTTGTTACCAAAGCAAAGAATGAAAATATTAATAAATAATAATTTATTCTCCCCAGTGGGAATCGAACCCGCATTTATCTCGTTTACAGTCATTTCCTTCTACCATCAGGCCATGACGGCCTCAATTTTATTTTTTTATACATCTTTTTATATTTAATACAAAAAGCAAAATGTTATCGTAAATATAAGTTTCAAGCTGTACTTTATGGCGAATGCGGGTCTTTTAAACCTGTCTCCGACCTTGGCTGTTGAATAAGCGGGTGCGAACCGGTACTGGGAGCTGATGTAAACACTATGTAAATTGCTTATGACATTTCTGTGCTACATTATAGAAAATATAGATAAAAAATGTTATAATACTAGATAAAAAAATGTTAAAAGAATCTAATTTAATATTTAAGAAACAAACTATTCTATTTATAACATAAGTTTGTTTATTTGTGTGTTAATAATACGTTTCTTAATTTAAATATTCTATAACTATTAAATTATTGAATACAATATTGAATATATTAGAAAAAACTATTTTACATACAGATAACATGAACCTTAATCTGTTGCAGTATATTAAAATAAATAAAAATAGTCCTAAGTGAAAGTATTAAACAAATCATGACATAGATTTTTTTTCGGCTTGGATTTTGTAAGGTTTTTCAAAGTTTTTAGGGGTACTATACTATATGTTTTAAAACCTACAAACTTTATTTTATTAATACAATTCTAGAAAGTTATTAAAATTAACCGAAAAAAATTAAATAAGTCACATTTTGTTCAGCTTCACGCTGCGTTCTGCATGGACAAGGACGAGCAGAGTAGGCAGGGAAAATATAGTGATAATACACTCCGTTTCCCTCTTGCGGTCTAATTTTTGAGGCATTGAGAGTTGAGTGGCGGATCTCTACGCCGCGCTTTGCCTTATTATCGGAGCCAAGAAGTGAAAATATTTATTAATAACAATTCATTCCACCGATTGGTAATCGTACCCACAACCGTCGCGTTTACAGTCACACGCTTGTGCCACTGCACCACGACGGCCTCGAGTCACTAAGTTAAGAGGAAAGAACGAAATTAATTCAATTACCTCTTGTATATTATATTTATTATTTAATTAAACATATGGAACCCATACCTACATACTAATTTTAGAAATATGAGGATAATTCGTTTGAACAGTTGTTTATCGTAACATTATTATGTGTATAATAAAACTTTAGTCATACTATTATAAAACGATATTGTAATATTAATATTATGTATGTCATTGCGCATGTGAATTAGGTACATACACAAAAAAAATCAGCTTCACGCTGTATCCCGCACACAGCAGGGAAGACAGAGTGAACCTAGTGTTAAGACACTCCATTCTCCAATTTCCGCCGAGTTTTGGAGGCATTGCGTGTTGGATGGCGGAACTCAACGTCGCACTTTGCTCCGACACCAGAGCGAAGAAATGAAAATATAAATGTTAATAACATTTCATTTCCTCGAGTAGAGATCGAACCCACAGCCAGTCGATTTTATAGTCACACTGTGCCCCTGCGCCACGACTGGCCTCATACACAAAACATTTCTTATAAAAAATATATTTTATAAAATTTTTCGTGTTAGTATATTTTGTTCTCATTAAGACACTTTGTTCCTCACCTTGCGCCGAATTCCGGAGGCATTGCGTGTTGAGTGGCGGAACTCTACGCCGCATTTTGCCTCGACACAAAAGCGAAGAAATGTAAATTAATATTTCACTTCCAGGGAATCGAACCCACAACCTATCGCGTTTTCCCGCTAGCCTCTGCTCCATGACTGGTCTCAATTCTTTTAAAATTAAATGAAATAAAAATCAGCTTCACGCTGTATCCCGCACACAGGAGGGAAGTACACAGAGGGAACCTAGTGTTAAGACACTCCGTTCCCCACTTTCCGCCGAGTTCTGGAGGCATTGCGTGTTGAGTGGCGGAACTCAACGCCGCTCTTCTTATAAAATAATGTTTAAATATTAATATTGTTTTGTTAATATAATCATTAGGTTATATTTTCAAATAAATTTATAGATTGTCTGTTCTAGACATGCTGTAGGGCATCGCCAAGGCTACTTTGTTACGTACCCATAGTTGCACTAACTTGTTGTTAGAAACTGAAAAGTGTATGGTTTTGAATAGTTACAGGAAAATGTTAATATTTTAACCTGTCTATAAAACCATCGTATATTTTAAAAGTAAATTTTAAATAAATTAAAAAAACATTAAATCAGCTTCACGCTGTATCCCGCACACAGCAGGGTAGGCAGAGGCAACCTAGTGTTAAGACACTCCGTTCCCCACTTTCTGTCGAATTCTGGAGGCATTGCGTGTTGAGTAGCAGAACTCAACCTCGACACCAGAGCGTAGAAATGGAAATATAAATTTAAGTAAATATTTCATTTCCTCGAGTGGGGATCAAACCCACAACCAGTCGGTTTTACAGTCACACTGGCCTCAAGTAAATTTTAGTTAAAGAAAATAGAGTAAGACTCTTTTAACGTTACCAGCAATTAAAAAAGTTAATAGATTGAGTTTCATTCCAATAAATGTTATCATAAAAAGCTAATGACAGCCTTTTTTATTTATAATTTAATATTTAATTTAGTATAATATTCCGGGCCTTGTCAATTAAGGAGAAACTCTCTGTCAGTTGAGCAACTTTCTGTTTGATTTGACGTTTTTGCTCTAATGACCGATTCGGTTTCCACCCTACCCTCTTAATGGCGGTTGATGCCTGTATATATTAGTATTTATTGAAGTTTTAGTATCAGTTATTAATATTTATTATTATTACCTAATTTAATATGATGCCCTTGGTTTATGGAGTTCATAAAGATTTTATAATGTTTGTTGATGTTGTCAATTCTCTTGATTACTTAAAGATTGTAATATACGAACTTCTACTATATTTTTACTTATATTTTTTTATTTATTTTTACTTATATTTTTGTTTCTCCTTGTGTTGTATTACAGGTTAGGCAGAGGGAACCTGGGAGACTAGTGTTAAGACACTCCGCTCCCATTAAGATACTTTTGCTTTCAATCTAATTCTGGAGGCATTGCGTGTTGGGTGGCGGAATTCAACGCCGCGCTTTACCTCATAGTTGGCCTCAGAGTGAGCATAGGATCGAACCTACAACCTGGGTCTTATACATTTACAGTTACAACTTACAACGTGATAATAATATTATTTTTTGTTTGTTTTCAGAAATCTGGGAGCGGTGCTATTCTTCTGTTCCAGGTATTTATTTACATTACAAACAAAGCTATGCCATATTATTTTAAATTACGTTCACCTAATTAATTTTTCAAAAATTGAAAATCAATACAGAACAATTAATGTATAGGAAAAATTAAATCAGCTTCACGTTGTATCCTGCACACAGCAGGGTAGGCAGAGGGAACCTAGTGTTAAGACACACCGTTCCCCACTTTCCACCGAGTTCTGGAGTCATTGCGTATTGAGTGGCGGAACTCAACATTGCGCTTTGCTTCGCCACCAGAGCGAACAAATGAAAATATAAATGTAAATAAATATTTCATTTCCTCGAGTGGGGATCGAACCCAAAACCAATCGATTTTACAGTCACAAAAATAAAATTTTAATAAATAATAATTGAACCCACAACCGTCGCGTTATAGTCACACCCCTGCGCCGCGACTGACCTCAACAACAATTAATATTAAAAAATCAAATCAGCTTCACGCTGTATCCCGCACAAAGCATTGTAGGCAGAGGGAACCTAGTGTTAAGACACACCGTTCCCCACTTTCTACCGAGTTCTGGAGTCATTGCGTATTGTGTGGCGGAACTCAACGCTGCGCTTAACCTCGACACCAGAGCGAATAAATGAAAATATAAATGTAAATAAATATTTCATTTCCTCGAGTGGGGATCGAACCCACAACCAATAGATTTTACAGTCACAAAAATAAAATTTTAATAAATAATAATTGAACCAACAACCGTCGCGTTATAGTCACACCCCTGCGCCACGACTGACCTAAAAACAATTAATATATTATTACTATTGAATTCTTACTACTAGAAACTTTCTTATTATCAATTTAATTGTATTCTGTAGGTGCATTACCAATTAACTCGTAAGATTCAATAAAAACTTTGTTCACATCCTTGTTAAGAGACTGAGCGAACAATGATTTGTAGGTCGATCCCACGGCACAATCCCGGTTAAGTAACCGTGATGTATGGCACAAAGAAAAAAAGATAATATCTTTTCTTCTCTATTATCTATAATCGTGGAACATTCAATAGAATATACTATTTAATTGTGAAATATTTTTTTATAAATATTATTTTTCACTTGTTGAGTTCGTGGTTGTGGTTGTGGGTTCGATCCCCACTCCGGGAAATCAATTGTTATTTATTAAAATTTAATTTTTTTCGCTTTGGCATCAAGGCAAAAGCCTGCGTTGAGTTCCGCCACTCAACATGTAATGTTTTGAAAAACTCAGCGGCAAGTGGAGAACGGATATCTTAACACATTAGGTTCCCTCTGCTTACCCTGCTATATGCGGGATACAGCGTGAAGCTGACTTATTTTCACTTTTATGACAAGTAATAATAAAAAATATACATTTCAATATAAAATAAACATATTAATCATATAAAAAAAATGTAAGTTTCGCAATAATGATGTCTCAATACATATTCTCGTTCGCTTCTAGGAATTAAAAGAGCTCACGTAGAAAAATGAAGTTGTAAGTAATGTCAGTAGATACTAGATACGTCAACCGTTCGTTATGCCTACAAATTGTCCCACTCTTTCAATGGAAAGTCAGTGATTACACGTATGAGTGCACTACAATAATAGTAATAGATACCTTTAATGTCATACGTTTTCTCTCGAATAGAATAGAATACGGCTGTGTTAGAAATAAAATGTTTTAGCGATATTTCATATTTTTCAACGGGTTTATCATTTTTTTGTTCGCCCATTTGCGTGGGTAACGGGTTCATTCTGGGATGAGTAAATGTTTTTTGATATAGCTGCTATGCCATTTTTGTCTCACTAATATATACATATATCAGAATGGTATTAACATTTAATATACAATATACTTAAATGGAATTAAATCAGCTTCACGCTGTAAACCCTGCAATCTGCCAACCCTGCTGTGTCCAGCACACAGAGGGAACTGAGTGTTAAGACACTATATTCTCCATTTTCCGCGGAATTCTAGACACATTGCGTGCTTTACCTCAACACCAGAGCTAAGAAATGAAAATATCAATTTAAATAAATATTTCATTTCCTCGAGTGGGGATCGAACCCACAACCAGTCGCGGGTATAGCCACACACTTGTGCCACTGCGCCTCGACTGACTTACCTAAGGTATTACAACTAATATATAGTCAGAGAGTATTTTTTTAGCTTATGCTGTTTTTTTTAGCTTAGGATATGATAAACTTAAATATAAAACTCATCACAAAATATTATATCAACGTTATTTTAACCTGTTTCTTTAGGAAACCTTAATTTAGAACTCTTTTATAAACAAACAGGAATAAAGATATAAAAACGATTGACGATCACGGACGTTTGATGCTATTAGATCATAAGTAAAACCAATTTTATGAATGTTTCCAATGAAAATAGAAGTACTGTATATAAAAATATGTATACAATTTATTCGTTTGAGGCCAGTCGTGGCGTAAGGTCACAAAGTCTCGCTGT
The DNA here is from genome assembly GCA_013421005.1 of Heliconius erato x Heliconius himera. NCBI lineage: Eukaryota > Metazoa > Arthropoda > Insecta > Lepidoptera > Nymphalidae > Heliconius > Heliconius erato x Heliconius himera. The sequence goes on along the minus strand of JAATLQ010032066.1, from coordinate 4,761 downwards.
AAACGCAACAGGTTGTCGATTCGATTCCCATTTGGAGAAATGAAATATTTAATATTTCCATTATCGCGGCTCTGGTGTCGAGGCAAATCGTGGCGATGAGTTTCACCACTCAACATACAATGTCCAGAATTTGGCAAAAAATGGGGATCGAAGTGTCTTAACACTAGATTCCCTTTGCCTACCCTGCTGTGTGAGGGATACAGCGTGTTTAAAAAAAATTATATATAATGTAAATTAAATATGTAATATAACTTGGATGCGAAGGAGATGACTGCAGATACTTCTTATAAACTTTAAGAGCAACCTTGACCGAGAGGCCGGCTGTTGAAGTCTAGGCGTATTGGAATGCCGAATGTGACACATTTATATAGCACTGATCAGATAATAATGTGAAAATTTTAATATTATTAGCTGTTATAAAGATTTTTTTGAGGCCTGTGCCATTTAATTTATATAAACGATAATATATTTAACCTCTTTTTCTAACGTGAGGAAATGTTGCCCGAGTGGGGACTCCGCCAAGATTTCGGAATGGATTATATCGGACTGGAATACCTCATATGGAATACTCCTTAAAACCTCAAGGTGCTCCTCCTCGACTCCCATTGGCCGCGACACATGGAGAGAAAATATTCCGTGAAACTGCTCGTCACGCCGGCATGTCGCGGAAAATATAAGATCCCCCCAATATGAACCCACACCTCCTGGAATCCGGAACCTACACTTACTCCAGTTAGCTATTTGGAATATAAACGAAATATCTTACCCAACCACTGATCTAGCGGGGTTAGATACTCAACACTTGTTTTCAATTGACTTCCTTTTCTTCAAAAATGAGAAGGTTCTATATCCGACAACTATTTATTTAAAACACAGTATTTTTTTTTAAGTTCACTACAAAGATTAACTTAGTGGGGCGAACTAGTAACAAGCTGATTTTTTTTAGAAAGATTTACTCAAAACAATGGTGTCTGGGTGCATTTAATTATATCAGCATAAAAAATATTCAAAATTAATGATATTAAACTTTATTTAATTTTTAAATTAATAAGACATTTTCAATTGTTGTAGAAAGTGACCGGCGTAATTTATACAAACAGGCAAGTATGTACATATAAACAGTAAACAAGCACGCGTTACGCATAAGTAATATATGCAGTAGTGTTGACACCTATTTGTAAAATGAAATAAGGGGTAGTTCTCTTATTCCATCTATTAAAATAAATTTTTAAATTTATAATTTTGATGGGGCCAATATTTTAGATTTCTATTTTTTTTAAGATTTCCAATTAAATCAAGATTGAAGAAACAATCGAATTACAATGTGTTTAGTGTTAAGGCTGATGTCGGGCTGTGTCACCGTGTGATGTGGACTAAATTGGATATAACTAATTTATCTACATTTTTGATAAATATATTTTTGATGAAGTCTATTTTATTAAAAAGATTTTAACTGATTACTCTACAAAAAATCGGTCAAGTGCCAGTTGTTATCAGTCACAGGTTCTTTACCAATTTCAGGATTGTACGGCAAAGGAAAGTACAACGTACAAAAGATGATAGTTTGTATAAAGTACAACTATTGTTACAAGAATTCATTACAAATTTATAATTGTAAATAATTTCAAACAAAATATGCAAAATATAATGCATACACCAGCTAAGTTCGTTCGTTTGTGTCAAATTTCAACGCTGTAGGTCCACGGGAAGTACCACATTGGATTTTTGTTACGCGGTGAATTTCATATAAAATACAGCAAAAACGATGCGTTAATGCTCATATAATCTTTTGATTTCGTTGATATAAAAGATTTTAATATTTTATATTAATGATATAAAATTTTAAAAAAATCAGCTTGATACCTCCAAGCGATCTTGATATAAACAAACACACATCTTAACAGATAGACAAAAAGTAATCTTATATGGATTCCCTTTTTTTCTACACTCAAAGAGAAAGGAAACGGAACCCTAAAAACTTAAAATCGAAAACTGCTTATCACAACATTGTAATGAGCCGCGACGAATTATTAATATAACTTAACTTAACTTAGCTTCACGCTTTACCCCTTGCGGGATAGTCAGAGAGAACGGAGCGCCAAACGCTACGGTCTCTACATACCTCTTTCGCCTCGTCCACTGTCATCAACCTCTTCATACATGCCCTTCGGGGGGTCCTCATGCTAATATGAATATGATGTAAATATACGAATTATTAATATGATGTAAAATAGTAATTTCCTTAATAATGTTATAATATCGTACATATAATAATTGCAAAATACGGTTGTAAACTTGTAAATCATATAATTAATCAATTTACTGTATCGTAACGAAGAAGCCAGCTGAGTGCGTAACATCGCGTGAGGTGAATCTATTCCGCTTCCTATATATAGGTTGGTTTAAAAACGAACGCCAGTGTTGTATAGTCATTTATTTGTTTTATTATAATGTTATGTTAATTAAAGTGTGACTGTAGAATCGAGTGGTTGTGGGTTCGATTCCCATTCGAGGAATTTAAATATTTATTTACTTATATTTTAATTTCTTTGCTCTGGTGTCTAGGTAAAAATGGGGCGTTGAGTTCTGCCACTCAACACGCAATGCCTCCAGAGCTCGGCGGAAAGTGTAGAACGGAGTGTCTTAACACTAGGTTTCCTCTGCCTACCCTGTAATGTGCGGGATTCAGCGTAAGGCTGATTTTTTTGTTGATTTCTATGTTAATATTAATTTGTCCTGTAGATCTATTTATAATTTTATGTGTTATTTATAATTTTCAGATAATTATGCACTTCTTTTAGCTTCCTGCACATAGGTAGGTAGGGGAACCCTGGGATCATTAAGACACTTCCGTTCTCAATTTTCCGCCGAATTTTGACTGGCATTGTGTGCTCTGTCGTTATTCTTTTTTTAAAATAAAAAATAAATAAATCAGCTTCACGCTGCATCCCGCACACAGCAGGGTAGGCAGAGGGAACCTAGTGTTAAGACACTCCGTTCCACACTTTCTGCCGAATTCTGGAGGCATTGCGTATTGAGTGGCAGAACTCAACGCCGCGCTTAACCTCGACACCAGAGCGAAGAAATGGAAATATAAATTTAAGTAAATATTTCATCTCCTCCAGCGGGGATCGAACCCACAACTGGCCTCAATTCTTTTTTTATTATTTCTATTTTAGAAATAATAATATTGATAGAATGCTCGAAAAGAATACCTAAATTACTAAGTACTTTACGATCCCTTTTACTTTTTTGTTGAAAAGAGAAAAGAAAAATATTGTAGTGTAAGAAATTATAATAATAAAAATATGATAACGTAATACTAACTAAAGTATATTAATTCAGTATGAGATAACATATAATAGTCTAGTATAGAACTCTTAACTCTTATTGACACAACTGTGTTAATGGACTTAGACTTTATTTCATTTGCTTAAACTACTTGCAAACGCTTGATATACGCAAATATGAACTGCAAGAATTATATGAATAGATATATTTACCTATAAAGATTTTAAAATTTAACTTCTACATAATATTAGTATCAGTATTTATTGTCAAGGTCTGCCTTCCGACCCAATGTACTTCGTTTTGCTGGGTCTTTAGCACCCTTGGTGGTTAGTCCATTGGCTCTCATGTGAGGATAGGGATCTAGGGATAACTCCAGGGACAGATTTAGCAAGGTACTTCCTTCCAACCTGTTCCTAGACCGGCGCGCAACTGCGATGGTCTTATAGTTTAACGTGGAAACATATTTATAAATTACTGGCGGCCTACTCGCGGCTTCGCCCGCATACCACCTAGAATTCTTTTATTATGCTGCATTTGCCAACAGTTTGATTTTATACATTCAATTATTTATCATGATTCTGAGAGAGAGCAAGCACTACGTGTCCGTTTGAGATGTTATTAGCGACAAGGGCGACCCTTGCGGGACTCGAGCCTACCTAGGCTTGCGTTCGTAAACAGAGCGTTGAATTATTTTAATGTAACATTTATGAATTTAACAAACAAACAAACTCTTCCGCTTTATTATATTAATATACATAGATGGACTATTATAACTAACTACTTACAATAGCACAAACATTTTTTACTATAATTATAATATATAATTATGACATAATTAAGTTATAGAATTATGTGATCAGCCAGGCAGGCTTCTTATTATCTTCTTTTATATCAAAAGTAACGAGATTTAAGTAAAGTATTATGTCTCGGTCGTGGACCGTGAAAACTGCAATTACACGTTTCACTTCAGTTTCAATATTTGCAAGTGTATATTGTTTTCCTCATGTTTATAGGTACTTTTTTTAACAACTATTTAATTTTGTCATTAAGTATAGGTGCTATATGATATATACAACTATATGGTATTTTAAAAAAATATTTATATGTATATGTATTTGACATAATAATAATTTTTTTTTTCTTCATAATTTTCCGGCAAATTCTCAAACATTGCGTGTTGAATGGTGGAACTCAACGCCGCGCTTTGTCTGGTTACCAAAGCGAGGAAATTAATGGATAAATTAAATACTTCGTTCTCACGAGTGGGAATTGAATACACTATCTGTCGCATTTACAGTCACCCGTTTGTGCCCCTGCACTACGACGACCTCCAGGTAATATTTTGTAGTACTGAATGTTAGGCCAGTCGTAACGCAGCGGCACAAAGTGTGACTGCAAAAACGACTGATTGTGGGTTCGATCCCCACTCGAGGAGATGAAATATTTACTTAAATTTATATTTCCATTTCT
>JAATLQ010032065.1:0-12959 GCA_013421005.1 Heliconius erato x Heliconius himera | reverse complement strand
ATGCTTTGTGCCCCTGTGCCACGAATTGCCTCAATTTACTTTCTTCTTTTAAATTATGGTTAAATACAATAATCGTAATTTAATTATGTCAAATTTCTATTAACCGACTTCTTAAAAGAGGAGGTCATCAATTCAACTGTATTTTTTAACCTTGTTACCTCAGAACTTTTGACTGTGTGAACCGATTTTGATGATTCTTTTTTTATTTGGAAGCTAGTGCGTGCTAGTGTAGTCCTATTATAATTTAGTTCATTACCGACAATGGTATCTATGAAAAAATCATATAAATCTCAAATTTACATTATGTATGTGCGCGACAAATGGACTAATATCTCAATATCAACTCAACCGATTTTAAAGATTCTTTTTTTATTAGAAAGGGTACACATACAGGGTAGTTTGGTAAAAGTTTGGTTAAGTTCAGAGTATGAAATCCGACTGAAATTAAAGAAGTCGATTTTTTTTATAAAAAAATATAATTATGTTATTTTTTCTGGTAAAATTTCTTTGTACTCTATGATAAAAACTATTCTATAAGTTGCATTAGGTTTTGAACTATTACCATGCTAAAAATAAATTAATTTCATACAGTAGTTATCGGTATTTTAAGTAATTTACATTTTTCAGTTTTTATTTTTTTTTAATAAAACTATAATGAAATTCGGAATAAAACCCAAAAAAAATGTACCTTGGGAACCTAGGCTAATACCATGCAAAAATTCATCAATTTCTGTCCAGTAGTTTTTGCGTGATTGACGAACAAACAAACAGACAGACAGACAGACAGACAGACAGACAGACAAGAATTCTGTTTAGTGGTTTTTTAGGTTCTATAATCGACATATAAACCGACCTAATTTTTATTTTTTTTATATCTTTCATGTACAGAATTGACTTTTCTATCCTTTTATTATATATAGAGATAATCGGTAACGGTCGGAGTTAAATCGGACACTAAAAATGTGTCATATATGACTATTAGTTGTTTATATTTGAACATACAGATAACGCCGTAGGTAATAATATGTATTCTAACTAACTATATTTGTAAGAAACTGTCTTCGAAAAAGAGGACATTTCATTTTTTTGCTGTGAAGTCGAGACGGTGGAAGTGTTGAATCACTCCACTCAATAAGCAAAACCTCCAGAATATGGTGGAAAGTGAGGAGCGGAGTGTCTTTATACTAGGCTCCCTGTCTACCCTGCTACACACGAGATGCAGTGAGATACTGAAAAAAAATCATTAAATGAAAAAAAACTTTTAACCTTCAAATAAAAAAAAACATAAATTCTATTCTTAAACTGAATTCCGCTTACAGCCCTAACAGCTTTTGACCGGAAGTTCAAATATTATTGAAAAGAATTGCCTTTGGTGCCAACAAAGGCCGCGGCTGACAAATAGATGATTTGGGGCAGTTATTGTTATTGTCAATCAGTTGGGCAAGTTAATGTCAATTCAAGTTCTCAGTAGTTTGGAGGGTTTGATAAGAATTTGTGAACTACTTGTGTTGCCTTTGATTTTGTAGTGGCTAAAATTCTAAAATAAAAATATAAAATAAATAAATAAAGTAGCTTCACGCTGTATCCCGCACACAGCAGGGTAGGCAGAGGGAACCAAGTGTAAGAAGTGTCTTATCAGAATTCGGCAGTAAATGGGGAACAGAGTGCCGTTCCTCACTTTCTGCTGAATTCTGGAGGCATTGCGTGTTAAGTGGCAGAACCCAACGTCGCGTTTAGCCTCGACACCAGAGCGAAGAAATGGAAATATAAATTTACGTAAATATTTCATCTCCTCGTGTGGGGATCGAACCCACAACCAGACGGTTTTACAGTCACACTTTGTGCCGCTACGCCACGACTGGCCTTAAAATAAAAATATATACATATAAAAATCATCGCGTGTAGCAGGGTAGGGTGCGGGATACAGCGTGAAGCTATTTTTTTTTTTCTATAGAATAAATTACAAATTTTAACATTCACTTTAAGTATCTACATTTAAATAACAGCTTCAATTTCCAAACGCCATAAAATGATGCCTTTCGCAATTACAATTGATGGATTGAAAGCAATCGTTGTAAGTTCGAGTATGGAGGATTAATTATCAGTTCTGTTTCAAGAAACGTTTCAGTTTCTGAATCTTACATTGATTTTGTTAATTGAATTTGTAACTAATGTAATACATATTATGTGAATATTTCTTATACTGGTATAGAATGTAAGAATTGGATATAAATATGTATGTTTTACGTCCTTCTCGTGTGAAATTTAGACGTTATTTAGTTTTTAGAATGTGTTTTCTTTAGAAATTATATAAGAAAGAGGCCGTCGTGGCGCAGGGTCACAAGTGTGTAATTGCGACAGTTTTGAGTTCGATTCGCCTTCGAGGGAATGAATAATTATTTATTTATTTAATATTTGAGGCCGGTCGTGGCGCAGTGGCACGGTGTGACTGCAAAACCGACTGGTTGTGGGTTCGATCCCCACTCGAGGAGATGAAATATTTACTTAAATTTATATTTCCATTTCTTCGCTCTGGTGTCGAGGTTAAGCGCGGCGTTGAGTTCTGCCACTCAACACGCAATGCCTCCAGAATTCGGCAGAAAGTGGGGAACGGAGTATCTTAACACTAGGTTCCCTCTGCCTACCCTGCTGTGTGCGGGATATAGCGTGAAGCTAATTTATTTTATTTATTTAATATTTTAATATAATTAAAAAACGCGGTGTTGAGTTTCGCTCTCGTATGAAACTCAACACGCACGCAATGCCTTGAAAATACGATGGAAACTCGAGAACGGAGTGTCTTTACAGTAAATTCTCTCTGCCTACCATGATACATATGCGGAATACAGTGAAAGCTGACAAAAATATGTTAGAAAGTTAGATTATATTAAGCGAACTGATATTATCATGATTATTAATATTTTTCTGCTTTATCACTATCCAACGGAAGGGAACGGAATGCCAAAAGCTACATAAAATTAGTTTAAGTCTATATGTGTCGACGGTGATCAATCTCTCCTTGAATTTAGTGGAATATCGCAACAGTGAAGACGCACTGGTGCGTGTCGCTTTGGGAGGGAGAGGGGACGCCCTAACATATGGTAACTTGTGGTGCTTGTGGTGGATGGAATGTCACTCTAGTTTGGGCTGATACGAAGCGTTACAGGCAAGCCTTCCTTATCATTAGTAAATTCATATATATTTTTTATATTAGGTAATTTTACTTTATTTGTATTGTATTGTGTATTTAAGCTGAATATCGTAAAATAAAGGGAGAAAAAAAAGAACTAATCAGTCTTTAGTAGTTTATTCCGGCGATCGTCGTGCACCGTAGTATGCATTCATCTACGAGAAGGCACGCTCATGTCCCCACCGACAAATATACACGCGATGCCCGCATTTATATTAAAAAAAAATCACATACATACACTAGCCTACTTGCAACATTCTACTTAACTTTCGTGCACCATGTCAGGTCGCGGTAAAACTGGCAAAGTGAAGGGAATGGCAGTTTCGTTCCAACCGTGCCAGAATTCAGTTTCCAGTACAGCCCGTATACGTAGAATTTTGAGAAAAGGCAACTACGCCGAATGCGTGGGAGCCGGTTCACCGGCCTACCTGGCTGCTGTGATGGAGTATCTGGCCGCCGAAGTGCTGAAATTGCCCAGAAACGCCGCTCGTGACAACAAGAAGACCAGAATCATCCCAAGTCATCTAAGGACGACGACGAGGAGTTGAAGCTCTCAAGAGCAGAGAGTTACGATAGCGCAGGGAGGTGTATTGCCCAAGTCTTGCCTAAGAAGAACGAGAGGAAAGCCTAATCTCAAACCTCTAGACCGCACAATGCACTGTTATGTGTGCATGTATTTGTATATCCCGTACATGGTAGGGTAGGCAAAGGGAACTTGGGAACCTACTGTTACATCCCTCGATATGCAATATCTAGAATTGGAATAGAAAGTTGAGAACAGAGAATCTCGCCACTAAATTCTTAAATTAATCTGTACCTTAAATTTCCTATAAGTTACGAAGTCAATTGCTTCTTCTATTCCTATTTATTTGCTTATATTATATTTAAAGACCTATTGAATATAATATAAATTGTAACAATATAAATTTATATATGTACGTCAATTGAAATGTTTTGTTAACGTTTCTAAAAAAAACCATACATTCAGAATTTTTGTTATTCAACGCTTATATTGTCATTTTCTAAACAAAAATATCAGTTTCACACTTTCACAATGAAACAAAATACCTTATATTTCCGCTATATCCGACGCATTTAGTTTCTCTATATTTTATCTCTATTTTTTTTATTATTATATCCAAAAATGAGCGTTTCACTCGTATAGTTTACACCAGTTCCGAACTATTCATTGTCGCTATTCGACATTTGCGGTGATACTCGCTAAATAAATGTGAAATTATTTGAACAGTAGTATTTCAAAATGTTTATTAAACCGCATTTAATTATCGCACTCATATGTAAATAAATTGAATTTGTACATTTTAAGTTAAATATATTGAAGCCAGTGTGCGTGATAATGTGATAGGTTGTGGATTCGATTCCCATTCGAGGAAATTATGTATATTGTCATTTCTTCGCTCCGGTGCTATAGCAAAACGTGGTGTTGAATTCCGCTATGTTGAGTGGCGTAACCTTCAAAATTAGGACACTGCTCTGAGCTCTCCAAGTATGAAATGCTTAGAATTTATTTTTTTCTACTCTCTTTTAATTTAAGCAAAATTGTATCGAATTTAGTGTGTGAAATCAGAAAAATTAAAAAAAAAACCCTTTCAACATACACTAGTAAATTGATGAAAATTACTTGTTTTTACTTCAAATTTTATATCTCGCATATAACAGATTAGAAAACCTAGTATACTTATTTATACTACAAAATTAATAATATAACTTCTATTATCTAAGACGAAAAACAAGAAAAAAACATAAAGCTTGCAAAACAAAATATATATAGTTATTCCAATACAACTACACTACAACAATTCTCATATCATATTATAAAGAATATCAAAGCTTTTGAAAATTCAAAGAAAACTCGTTTTATTTTCATACATTTTAATGATGGTACCTCCAGTATGTAGGCACAAAGGACTTCTAAAGTCAGTAGACATAAGCTGCCTTCTGTCAAAACAGTGATAAGGTACTTTGATAAGCTCACAAATTTACTGTAAAGCTGAAAATAGGTTAAATATTTAGGCAACATTTAAAAAAAATATGTCATGGCGCAGCGGCATGAAGTGTGACTGTAAAACCGACTGGTTGTGGGTTCGATCCCCACTTGAGGAGATGAACTGTTTACTTAACTCGGACCAGGAGGTGCCGGTTCAAATCCCGCTACGTTAAAATTTTTATGCATTTTCTAAATAAGTAAGATTATTTCATGTACTTAATTGAGAAACTTTGAGTTTGAGTGTCTTAACTCATTATAGCGTTTCCTCCTACAACAACGAGAATTGAACCCACGATCACCGTTTACAGTACGCTGTCCCACGCCACAATGGCTTTGCAATGATTAAAACATTAGTAATTTTCATTTTCAATCAAAATCATTTTTCAACGTTAACGTTATTTCTATTTAAAATTCAAAGCGAATGAAATAGGCTTTTTTATTCGTAGAACCCTTTTTAATTTTTGTTCTTTAGTTAATAACCTCAACCTTTTGTGACTCTTTATTGATTGAAAAACACTGTTGTTAAAAAATACGTTATTTTACATTATTTTTTAGTTATTATTTATTATATAAAATACAAAAGTAAAAAATAATTTCAAAGAAATTTATTAGCTAATTTCAACGTTTTCTCAATGATCTTTTTTTATCAGCTTCACGCTGTATCGCACATATAGCAGAGTAGGCAGTTTCAGAACCTAGTCTAAAGACACTCCGTTCTTCATTTTACGCCAAATTCTGAAGGCATTACATGTTAAGTGGCGGAACTCAACGCCCCGCTTTGCCAGAACACCATCTACACCAGAACAAAGAAATGAAATTATAAATTTTAATATATGTTTCATTTTCTCGAGTGAGGAACGAACCCACAATCAGTCATGTTTACAGTCATACTTTGTACCACTGCGCCGCGACTGGCGTCAATGATTTTGACTGCAAATAATTTAAGTTTGGATCTTTTATGTATCTGTATAGTAGAACTAGTTGTTACATTCGAATAACTGTAAACTACTAAGTGACTATATAGACTAGACCAGTCAAAATAAATATTTTAAATAACAAAAAAAATCATAGAACCGATTTTTTTTGAGACCTTGGTTATAATAAAATTTCAAATAGAATATTTTACCTTATTTATTCGATATTTTAAATAAAATAATAAAACACACATTTAAGACAAAGTTGTAAATCAAAAATAAATCAGCTTCACGCTGTATCCCGCACACAGCCGGGTAGGCAGAGGGAACCTAGTGTTAAGACACTCCCGTTCCCCACTGTCTGCTGAATTCTGGAGGCTCGACACCAGAGCGAAGAAATGGAAATATAAATTTAAATAAATATTTCATCTCCTCGAGATAAAAAATATCAAATTGTTACGGAACATAACAATAAAATTGTTAGAAGAAATAGCCACATAGATTAAAGGAAACACAAACAAAAAAATAAAATATGTATATATAGCAAATTCAAGTGTAAAAACGAATATATAAAACTGGATTTGGCTGATCTCGTCGCCACGCCATGGCGCCTTTAGTGCAGTGAAGTAGAAACACTAACTTAGTCTAACCAACCGTTAATATGTAATATGTATATATCATTTATTTTGAGCTTCACGCTGTATCCCGTATTTATCAGCGTAGGCAGAGTGAGCCTCGTCTTAAGACACTCCGCTTTCCACTTTCCTCTTAATTCTGAAGGCATTGCGTTAACAAACGGAACTCAGAGCTAAGAATATGAAAAAAATAAATATTTCATTTGGTCAAATGGGAATCGAACCCACAACCTGTCGCGTGTAATCTTGTGCATCTGCGCAACGACTGGCCTAAATTTAGGTATAATATAACTTTTTTTTATTCGTTTTCGTAACAAAAAAAATTTTTGGGTCTTTTTAGCTTCACGCGCTACTACTTACTAGCTTAATAGGTTTTAAACATCATAAAAATAGATTAATTCTAATGTAATTTTCTTATTGGGCACAAAGTGGAAAGTAGAATAGAATAGGGAAAAGGAATCTAGTATTAAGACTCTCCATTGCTCTGTTTTTCGATTCATTTTCGAATTTCAACTGAACGCTGCGTTTTATCCACTCAACATGTAATGTCTCCAGAATTTGGCAGAAAATAGAGAACGGAAGGACCAGAGTACCTTAACATTAGGTTCCCTGCTTCCTACCTACCCTGCTATGTGCGGGATACAGCGTAAAACTAAAATAAATAATACTAAATTTTAAGCAAAAATACCATACCCAATAATTAATACTAGTTAAACAAGTTAACACATCGTATTAATCGATTAATTAATTCAATTCGTATCATATTAAGCCATTTGTGCCACCGTCGAGCGATACATCCGGTAGAGGTTGACGATTTCCGGGTGATGGTGGAGAGACGCTACAGCAGTGGAGGCACCCTCGCGAGTAATGAGCACTTCCGGTGCTAATTTGTGATTGAAATTGCTTGATTTGGTTTTGTTTTATTGATTTTTTTTATATTTGTTATATTTTGGATAACATATAAAAGCTTAGACCCGCTCTTAGATGGTTAAAAAAAAATTTCTCATCTTTTATTCCAGTGTTCCATTGTGGAATGTGAATTGACGTTACTTCACTTTCAACCAAAAACTTAATAAAGAAAATTACATGTTCAAAAAAAGCACGAACGATTAAAATCTGTGACTTAAGACAAAAGGACAATACATAATTCATACAAATATGAATATGCATTTCCAAGTTTAATTTTTTAGGCGAAATCCACAAGGTCTATTTTACATCCAGCATTATTCTTACTTTCAGGATTTTTCTAAAAACTATTTTGTAATCAGTATCTTTGAAAAAAATTGGCTTTTCAATTTTGTATATTTTGAGACGATAACAGTAGTTCAATGTAGTTATAATAAGATGAAATTTTACAGTAATAAGGTATTCATATTTAATTTAATATTTAAGGTTATTTTAATTTTATTCAGGGCCAACTGGTATGTTATAGATAAATTGAAAGATGAGTCCTAACAGTTCAAAAGATTCTCTGCTTGCTTCTAAGCAAGCAATGCTCATTTTAGCCTACGCTTCATCAGCTCCTGGCAATGCTCTGAAATCCTCACCACCTTATGTGCACACGTGTCCAATACAGTAAATCTGGGATTTTTTAGATCGATGTCCTTTTATCAAGAGAAAAATATTATATTTCGCAAAAAGCCTCGGATGAGCTATTATGAAATAAAAACATGATTTTTTTGAAAGTATTCAAAAAGTTAAATATGTTGATGCATACATATTATACTCGCGATATTAATTTAAATATTCTTAATATTTTGTTTACATTGGATTGACTAATCTTTGAATAGGATGAAAAAGATAATACTTCTAATATATTCTTTATATTGGGCTCGAGGTGGAAGATATATTAAGCTCACTAGCATTAAACCAAGCAAGCAACTCTGTAGTAGAAAAATAAAATATTTTAAGTAGGTATTATTTGTTGAATTATAACCTAAGGAATGTCAACGTAATATTTAATTTTATATATAATATAATTAAGTATATTTAATATATTTTTTAAATTCACGCTATATCTCGCATTTAGGGTAGGCAATGGGAACCTGGTATTAAGACACTCCGTTCCCCATATTCCGACGAATTTTTCGAGGCATTGCCTGTTGAGTGGAACTCAACGCCAGGCTCTGCTTTGGTGCTAGCCCGATAAAAAAAATTAGTGTTGAACAAACCTGTAACCACCGTGTTACAGTCACAACCATCCCCTGCACCACGACGGCCTCAGCAAATACAATATTTCATACCAATAAATCTGCAACTTATCTTATACAATTATGCAAATGTTTAATTTAAAATATTGAAGCTGATTGTCTCCAAATTAGCAACTTATTATCATTTTGATGTCGTTCCTACATAATAATCTCTGATGGTTCTGGAAATTGGAATAAATTACGTTATAATTGGAGGGTGGTTTTTTCTCTACCTGTCCCCGTGAACTTTTCATACTGGTAATATTAACGTGAGCTACTTGATTCGGTTAGATTGATGGCGCTGTCTAATAAAATTAGAATTTTATTAATATTATTTTCAAGTTTTTATATGTATATAAAATTAAATTATTTTTTTGGGAAAGTGGAACTGGTTAATCCCTACCTGAGGAAATTAAATCTTTTCTTAGATTTGTATTTTTATTACTTCGCTCTGGTGTGGAGGCTAAGCGCGGCCACTCAACACGCAATGCCTCTAAAACTCAGCGGAAACTAGGTAACGGTGTGTCTTAACACTAGGTTACCTCAGCCTACCCTGCTGCGTGCGGGATACGTGAAGCTAATTTAATTTTTAAAATTTTGATTTTATTATTTTTACTTATAATTTCACGCTGTGTCGCTTATAGAATTTCCAACATCTAGGAGTGGTCACTTGCAGCTTTCAACACGTTAAAAAATATATTAATGCTCTCCTACTCCCGAAACAAAAAGTAAGAGCAAGTCCATTCCCCGTAATTTTTGCTAGTTACGGAAGACTTTTATTTATAACATCTAATATACAAAACAAATCAAAGAGAGAAGGACTTATCAGCTTCACGCTGTATCCCGCACACAGCAGGGTAGGCAGAGGGAACCTAGGGTTAAGACACTCCGGTCCCCACTTTCTGCCGAATTCAGGAGGCATTGCGTGTTGAGTGGCAGAACTCAACGTCGCGCTTTGCCGCGACACCAGAGCGAAGAAATGTAAATATAAAAGAGAGAAGGAGAGACTCTAATATTATAATGTCATGAAAAATATGAAAATATTACTTAATTTAGAAACATGTTTTTTTTTTTCAATATATTTATCGTATTTTGTGATATATTGAAAATAGAACACAACTTCATATCCTTCCATCTTTACACATAAAAAAATTAAGTTGTTTTTCCGTTTCTATTATTATCGGAATTTTATAGTTCATAATAATTTAACATTGTTTTTATATAAAAATGTGAACGTTTGTAAGTTTGCTTGTTCCAATTCCACGCAAAAACTACTAAACGGATTTAGATGAAACTTTACAGTAATATTATTTATACATCACAATAACACATAGGCTACGATTTATGTTAAGATTTTATATAATTTGTCTATAATATAGCAGTAAGTTTAAGCGGGCGAAGCCGCCTTTAGGTTACCAGTTTCGCTACTTTGCCATATATGGCAAAAGTAGCCAAGAAACTGAAAAGTATTCACCAGTCGACACTGTGCTAGGTTACTGACATATACAATTTAAAAAATTTCAACTTTCCCAAGGAAACTGACATCCACGATATAACGTGGAACATTCACAAATTTCGTTTCACATACAAAATGTTGCGAAAACGTTCTGTAGTCAGTATTTCACAACATTTAGGAAGTATGTCGTAATTGCTTCCAAAGCGCGTCCTCCTTTCAGAGATACGCTCGTCTTTCTTTAGGCACCGGAAAAAAAATGTTACATTCAAAATAGTCTAAAATAAGCACTTTTTGTGGTTTCGTAACCATTTTATAGGTTACGAGTGGAAGATTTTTGGAAAAAAAATGCCTATAGAGCAAGCAGTTCTTAAGAGAATTGCGGCCTAGATGCTTTGAATATCAAAAGATCGTGCATCTAAACGACATGGCTTACTATTTGACTGGTGTTCGCCTTAGAGGTTGTATGTAAGATGGTTTTTTTTTTTAATTTTTAATATCATCCTTCATAAAAATTGTGTATTTATTTAGGTATACTAAGTTTTTAGTATTTTATTGAAGTTTCTGCTCCGTTTAATATTTAGTAAGAAAGTTGTCTTTATTGAAATTGTATAAGAAGAAGAAAGAAGCAGTAGCAGTAGTAGTAGTTATTATTAAAATAACTACTACTACACATATTGAAAAATATTTTAAATGTAAAAGTTTAAAGAATTTAAAAAAATTACATTTGTTTATACATCTTCATAAAGTCTTCAAATTCTAATAAATAAATAAAGTTTAGGAACTCAAAATTTGTTTCAATCAAATGTTATATACTCACATAAATAAGTTAACATTCTTTTCTTAACCGATTTCTATAAGAAAAGGAGATATCAATTCGACTGTACTCTTTTATATTTATTACCTCAGAACTTTTGACTAGGTGAACCGATTTTGATGATACTTTTTTATTTGAAAGCTACTACTCCCCATGTAATCTCATTTGGCCATAATTTGATCCATATCTGACAATGGTATCTGTGAGAAAATCACATAAGTCTTAAATTTGCATGACAAATGGACTGGAATGGAATGTGCGCGACAAAATGGACGAATAACGCAATATAACGCGAACCGATACCAATATATTTTTTTTATTGGAAAGGATACACTTCAAGAATAGTTTAGTAAAAAAATTTTTAGGTTGTGATTATGGGATCCGGTTAAAATTAAACAAGTTGGTTTTTTTTTGGGAAAAAATATAAAATAAATAAATCAGCTTCACGCTGTATCCCGCACACAGCAGGGTAGGCAGAGGGAACCTACTGTTAAGACACTCCGTTCCCCACTTTCTGCAGAATTCTGGAGGCATTGCGTGTTGAATGGCAGAACTCAACGCCGCGCTTAACCTCGACACCAGAGCGAGGAAATGGAAATATAAATTTAAAAATATAATTATACTTTAATAGCAAAAGCATTGTTAAAATTGGAGAACCACGGTTTACTTTTCGTCAGTAGTGAGATTCCTCATCGTTGTATTTCTTTTCAACCAACTTCAAGAAGAGGATATTCTCATTTTCAACCAATTCCAAAAAAAGGAGGGGTTTGCAATTCACCCGAATATTTTTTGTATATGTAGTTGTCAAATATGCCAAAATATTAGTTTGCTCAAAACTTACCCATCACTTAAAATTGTGAAATAAATTATTTTTAAACGAAAAGAAGTCCGTTTTTTTGTTATTAATTAATTTTTACTTTTTACTTTATCGTTTGAAGTTTGATAGCAATTAAAAATGTTCCAAAATAAATTTATATATATTTTTTGTTTTAGCTTTACACTGTATCTCGCACATAACATGGAGGCACTTGGGAACCTAGAATTAAGACACTCCGTTCCCATTAATACATATGCTTTCCACATAATAACTGATGCTTTGTGTGTTGAGCGGCAGAACTCAAAGCCCCGCTTCGTCTCGTTAGAATGACGAAGAAATGAAAATATTAAATATTTCATTTCCTCGAGTGGGAATCGAATCCACCTACCAAAATACACAAGTTGATGATACATTATAGATAAAACGAAAGTCCTTTATTTCATTGAAGAAGTTTTTAGGCAACCTGTTTCTTACATATTATAGATAAATATAAAATTATAGTGATGGAACCAATACGTACGCACGTTGGCTGTATTTTAAAAAACCTAGCCACAAAAACAAAAATAAAAGCGCTTCTCTAGGGGTGTCATATTTTTTTTTCATTTTTCATTGCAACACTGTGCAAGGAGGTCTCTAATATGAAACATGATAGTCTGTCTAGGTTATATCTAAATTTTCAATATTTTTTAGTAATTTTTAAAGGAGAATGAAACTTTTGGGCCGTCACGTAAAGAATTGAGATGTGATCTAAAAAATTACAATTTTTTTTTTATTTTTAGAATAGCAAATAATAAATTAATTGACAATCTGGAAGTGGAGAAAAATGAAAAAAATAAGATTTAGATCCTTAATGGATTAAAATCAATCATATATTAAGTCAGAGATGTGACAGCTGATTGACAATCACACCTTGTCTAATGATTTTTTGCATTTTTG
>JAATLQ010032064.1:0-12957 GCA_013421005.1 Heliconius erato x Heliconius himera | reverse complement strand
TCTTAACACTACAGACACTTGGTCCGTACCCTTTTTAAATGTATTAATTTCCTTATCATATATATTAATTACATTATCGTTTACATACAATTAATACCTATAATAGGAAAATTATATTTTTAACTTTACATTATTTTACAAAATTTTACTTAGATCTGAGGTTAAGCGAATGTCTATATATGTATATTTAACAATTTTTCACGTTACAATATATATTAAATTACATAACTATAAATAAGGTACCTAGTGTTAAGACTCTCCATTCTAGAAATGGAGTGTCCAATTTCCGCTCAATTTTCGAGATACTGCGTTTTGATTGGCAATACTTAACGCATCGCTTTGTCTTGTTACGAGAGCGGAACGCCAAAAATAATTATTTCTCTCGAGTTGGAATCGAACCCACAACTGTTGCGTTTATACTCAGTTTGACCTTACACATAAAATACGAATACAGTACAAAAACATTACAAAAACTTTTATTACAAAGCCATCATAAACGTTACATAACATTTAAATCACTTAGGTATATTTAAATCTGCCTTATAATATGATATTACATAAGGCCTGTTGCATATTCATGTTAAACTAGTTCTAGTCGTCCACCCGTGGATGTCCTCATATTCTAGTTTGAATATACTAGCGATGTGTAGGGGGTTCCTTTCCTATTTTTCGTATCAAGTAAATATTTAGTAGAGGCAATTGTGACGCAATAGAACTGTAAATGCAATGGTTGTGGGTTTGATTCTTATTCGAGGATATGGATTTTATTTTTTCTGCCCTAACATAATATAAGACGATATGTTCCACCATTTAAACACAATGTCCCGAATTCAAGCGAAAAATAGAGATTTTTCTCTGCACATCGTGCTGCCCAAAAAACAAATAAACAATTTCTTATAAACTTAGATTACCAAAGTGATGTGAAAGGTTTCTCCATAAAAAATAATGGAAAAAGCAGTGTCTTAACACTAGCTTTTAGTTACCTATTTCATAGGATATGTATAATACATTTTGGAAAACGTATAAAAAAAATAACGTAACGAGATTCGAACCTACACCACTAAACCATACTTTATCAAGAGACATCCAAATTCTTATTCGGTTAGTAGCAGAAACAAAATTTGAATAAAAAATATATTATTATTATAATTTTGAACATTGTAGTAACATGATATAATTATGATATATAATATATAAATTATATTAAGTCACAGAGGCAGCCTTCACGGGGCCTTATTTAAATTCGAAGTAATATTATTTAATATGGAAAAAATTGCAATGTTACCCTTGATAATGATTATCTGACATTGCTTTCGATTTTTGTCTATTGAGTTAATTGTTGTTTTTGTTTTTGGGACCAGTTTTTCATATTGACCAAAACAAGAAACAAATGTAAGGAACAAATAAACGCTACAAAACTCACAATCTATAGCTCCCTATATCACTATCCCACCGTATAAAGTATAAACGTATTATTTGACGTATATAGTATGGTGGGAATATGGATCCATCTTGGTCTAACACTCCATTACCCAACACCACGCTTTGCCTCTTTACCAGGGCGAGGAAATAAAAATATATACTATACTATAACTTCACGCTTTATCCCTAGCGGGGTAGTCAGAGAGAATGCAGCGCCAAACGCTACGGTCTCTACATACCTCTTTCGCCTCGTCCACTGTCATCTGAGGTCTCCTCCTACCTCTCTTACCGCTCACTTTTCTATTATAAATCTTTTTTGCCATTCTTTCATCACTCATTCGTTGGACATGTCCAAACCAGCTGAGCACGTTCTTTTTCATTCTTACCGTGACGTCCTCGCTAGTACCTGCCATTCTGTGTACCTCTTCATTGCGGATTCGATCAGTTAAGCTGACTCCGCATATCCTACGAAGAGATCACATCTCCACAGCATTCATCTTTATTTCATTCTTCTTCTGTAATACCCACGTTTCGCTGCCGTATAACAGAGTCGGTACCAAAACTGCATTATGTACGGCCAAACGCGCAGCTGTGCTGAGGTTTCGCCGTCTCATCAATGCAGCTAAGGCTCCATTAACCTTGTTACCGGCAGCAATACGCCTTTCCACATCCATCTCGTATCTTCCATCTCTACTGAACATACTTCCCAAATATACCACTTCATTCACTTGTTCTAATATCTTACCATTCACACTGATCTTGCATTCCGTCCTTTCTTCATCTCTTTCAAAAATCAGAACCTTTGTACTTTGTACATTTGGAGGACGGAGCTACAAATGAAAATATATCATATTTCATTTCCTCGGTTGGGAATCGAATCCACAACTTATCGCGTTTACAATCCTACGCTTGTGCTCCTGCGCCATGTCTAGCGTCATACACAATGAATTAATTATAAAAAAATATATGTTTATTTAAAGAAATAATTTGACAATTAGACACAGACGAAATAACAATGCTTATTATAAAACAAAACATCTTTCCTGGGTGATGACCTATAGCCCCTGGAAAACAATAATTAAGTATATTGTAGGTTGATGTCGACATCGTTGTATCTCATTTGAGAAGTGGTTCATATTGTAAATTAAAGAATATTTAAAATTATTAAAATTAAAATATCACAATAGGTTTAAAAGATAACTAGCGGGTGCGCGCAGCTTTGCTCTCTTATTTGCACCCTTACCCTTTACCCTTGAGTTCTTAAAAAACCACGAAACACGTGTTCAGTAAAATATTTTTAAGAGTCTGAATTTCAAATTTTATAAAAATCGGTACCGATTTAAAATGTCTATTTCATGCCTTTAGGGTTAACATTTTTCAAAATCCTTTCTTAGTGGATGTCCAGATTATGAAAATAAATATCTGTCCAAATTTCACGTTTCTACGCACAGCGGTTACGGCTGTGCGTGCGTCTTACCTCAGTCAGTCGGAACATGTCCTTTTATATATATAGACGTGCTGAGTCTTGCCACAATTGGACGTAAATGTTACAACGGAGTGTCTTAACACTAGATTTCCTCAGCATAACCTGCTTAATGTGATGATATTATACAACAAAAAAGGCTTATTTTTTATTTATTTTTCAAATAAACTAAATAATTGGTTATCGCAATAATTTGACTCGGCTTTTATTATAATCTCTATCAAAAAAGGTTGAATATACAGTATAACAATAATCGTATTTTTGCAAATTTGTAAAAACATCTCAGTAAGTTATAACAATCACATAAAAAATTCTACGTAGCTCGATGATAACGTATGGCTTAGTGGTCTGAGCGCTTGAATAGTTTCCAAGAGGCGCAGTTTCCTATCTTGCTGCGTTCAAATTTATACACGTTTTCTAAATAAGCATTGTTCTTTCCTAAGTACATAACATTTAAAAAAATAATCGAATAAATTAAAAGTATAATATGAGGATGACATGAAACAACAGTAAATCAAACAAATGTTAAGACACTCCGTCCCCCACTTTCTGCCGAATTCTGGAGGCATTGCGTGTTGAGTGGCAGAACTCGACGCCGCTATTACTACAGTAAATATGACTAATACTTTATTATGGAACAAAATCAAAATATTCTTTATTCAAGCATATCATTTGAAACACATGTCAGTACTGTCAGTCCATTACGACTTATATAGTAGATACTTATTTAGGTTCAAACGTTATCCTTGAAAATGTTATAAGCAAGCATAACTTTCTATGCAGACGTATCAGGCGGTGAAATGACGTAAGAAGTTACCATTCAGTTTTTATAACGTCACTTCTCAAAGAAAGATAATAAAAAAAACTATAGGTTTGTTTTAACTGTTTTAACCACAGACACGTGGTCCGTACATTTTTCAACCTTTTTCGAAATGATTAGCTTCTTGCGACCCGTCCGCGACTTCGCCCGCTTGTACTATACAATTATTTATTATCTGAATTACTTTCGTGATCTAATAACATTATTATTTAAATTAAGTATTTACATCTCTCTCTCTCTCGTCTCTGATCCCGATTTTCCATCTAATTTTCAGGACATTATGTATATAGAGACAGAACTTAATCCCGCGATTATACATTAGAATTCGGAATGATATTAAATTTTACACAAAAAGTCCGAGTCGTTGACATTTAATTTGCTTTACCGCGCTACCTGCGAATAAAATAAAGAGAAAATAAGAATATCAAACATACTTGTTACATGACGTAATCATCAATAAAAATGTTAATTGACGTCATCGACGACGTCAAACGGCGTTATACCTAAATCTCACTCCAGAGCATGTTTTTAATATTAATATGGATATTTCCCATCTAAAGGACTGTATATATCTGCGCTATATTATTATTTTTTGGGAACCTAGTGTTACTAGTGTTACTCCGTTCCCATTAATATACATCAATTATTGAGGCATTTCGTGTTGACTGGTAGAACGCGCTCTGACTCGTTACCAGAGATGGAAAATAAAAATATTTGATATTTAATTTCCTTCAGTGGAAATCGGACCCTTCTTAACCTTTTATAACCTGTAAACCTACGCCATGACTGGCCTGACAATCTATATATATAAACATTTTAAAAGTGAAGGGTTCGTTTGGTTGGACGCGCGTATCTCCTACTAGGTGCTAGTATCTCTTAATAAACTCTAAGCTACCTTTTACAAATATCGGAAAAATACAGAAAACATGATATAAAAAAATATATATTGGAATATACATAATCAATATTTAAAAAATTCTACTTGTTTACAAAAAATCTATTTACTTATTCTAAAATTGATAATATATCAATTTATAACGGTGGTGTCAGACATAAAATATCCAAAATTATTTCCTTGGAAAAAAACTAATACATGAAAATAATTTAATCTTATGTATAAGTTTTTTTCAAAAGTAATGAATAAAAAAACGCTGTGGCGCAGTGGCACGGCGCGGCTTCTAAATAGCGACGGGTGTCGATTCACATTCGGAGGAATAAAGTGTGAAAATAAAAATAATCTTTCACTTAATTAAAAGACTAGAATATATTATTTAGTGTAAAACAGCGAATTTGAGGCATTCCGAGTTGAGTGGATCAGGAAACAGTGCTTCTAACACTAGGTTCCTTTTGCACATAGTAGAGTAGGCAAAGGGGGCCTGAGAGCTTAGTGCTAAAACACTCCGAGGTTCCGAAATTTCCGTTCTTAACTTTCCGCTGAATTTTGGACTTAACTTTCCGCATTGCGTGGCGGAATTCGCTCTTCGCCTCGTTACCAGAGCGAGCAAATGAAAGTATAAAATATTTCATTTCCTCGAGTCGGAATCGAACCTACAACCTGTCGCGTTTATAGCCTCACAATTGTGCTTCAGCGCGACGACAAGCCTCTAACTGAAACATTATATAAAAACCTTATGTTTTTTTTTACAGTTTCAAAATGGTGCTGAGCGCGAAGAAGACCATACAACATGTGCCCAGCAAGGGCAAGATGTCTATACGTAAAATACAGAATTTCACCGTTCAGAAACGACGTAAGTACTCAAAAGCAAGTTGTAAGAGAAATAAGTGATGAATAAGAAATTAATGAAAAACTCATGGAGTCCTGGAATACGTGGATCTTAAATCTTAATATAACAGAATTAATTTAATCAGCTTCACGCTGTATCCCGCACATAGCAGGGTAGGCAAAGGGAACCTAGTGTTAAGACACTCCGTTCCCCACTTTCTTCCGAATTCTGGAGGCATTGCGTGTTGAGTGAAGAAATGGAAATATAAATTAAAGTAAATATTTCATCTCCTCGATTGGGGATCGAACCCACAACCAGTCGGTTTTACAGTCACACTTCGTGCCGCTGCGCCACGACTAGCCCTAATTAATTTAATCATTTAATTTTAAACACATCTAAGAGGATGCGACTTTAAATCACATGTGACATTTAACTCATTTGTAGTGTAAAAATATATTTATTTTATAACATTTTTATAGTTTTTTAAAAAATTCTTATCGCGGGTAATTTTATGTTAAACAATATATGTAAATGTAGGTAGGACGCGATACGGCGTCGCGTGATTGTAAGGAGCGGGTAGACGACGGCTCATTTCAAGTTCGAACTGCTTTATAGTAAAATAGATTGAAAAAAATATCTATTTATTATTCTTTTAAAATATTTAATTGCTTATATAAACGTATATTAGTTATATAAAGGTACAAGAGACCCCAGATTGGGTAAGTGTTGTAAGATTTATATTTTTAATTATAGTTTCGGGCAGTGGCCTAGTGGTATTTGCTGCCTGGTGCAGCTTACTCAGCCTAAGTCCTAAGCTGAGCTTAGGACTCAATGCCCTTTAAAATGGTAAAAATAATTTCAGATTTCAAAACACAGTAGAGTAGATATATACATTTTTATTGCTTCAAAACTATAATAACTATATATAAGTTATAACATAAGATTTTGTAAAAAATATTACAAAAATTTAAAAACGGACATTACCTTCTTTTTGACTAGCAAAGTCATTATTTATTTTCAAAATCAATAGTATCGTCTAGTTCATGTTCGATTGATATGATAGCGAGATTGTATTTTTCATTTTCATTCTCTCATTTTCTTGTACATTTAAAAAAAAAGAAGAATTGAATTGAATTAGAAGAATTGATCGTAGACTTTGATGACAGGGTTTTTGTACCAGGTGATTATAACTTGAGATGAGTAAGAGGCAGTAAGAATTTGCCTTGAATATTTTTGAAAATTGAGATGGCGCCGTAACAGAGTGCACGGTCATCACTTTAGTAACGGTTTGTGTACGAGTATTTTTTGAAAATGAAGATAGCGCCGTGAAGGAGTGCTCGGGTCGTCCCTTTAGTCAGGACAGTCACGTTCTTTTATTTAAAAAGTGTTAACCGGACAATTCGATTTGTGTATAGCCGTGAACCCTTTAGTATGTGAACTCTTATTTTTTTAATATTCGTTTTGTTTTAGATATTATTATTTATATATTATACTATTTATTTCTTGTTAGATAATAATAATTTTTACACCCATTAAATAGGCAGAGGGAACCTAGTGTTAAGACACTCAATTCCCCACTTTCTGCAGAATTCTGGAGGCATTGCGTGTTGAGTGGCAGAACTCAACGCCGCGCTTAACCTCGGCACCAGAGCGAAGAAATGGAAATATAAATTTAAGTAAATATTTCATCTCCTCGAGTGGGGATCGAACCCACAACCAGTCGTCGTTTTACAGTCACACCTCGTGCCGCTGCGCCACGACTGGCCTCT
This sequence comes from Heliconius erato x Heliconius himera, assembly GCA_013421005.1. NCBI lineage: Eukaryota > Metazoa > Arthropoda > Insecta > Lepidoptera > Nymphalidae > Heliconius > Heliconius erato x Heliconius himera. The sequence continues at coordinate 5,739 of JAATLQ010032064.1, read as the reverse complement.
AAGAATATGTTAAAATAATTTAATTACTATTTTATTCTCAAATAAATTTATTTTTATGACCTTTTCCACTTTAAATTTTTAGCTAAATTAGATTTTTTGACTTTCCTTATTAAGAACTCAATCGATCACATTTTGGTGATTTATTTAGTAACCTTTTTGATAAAAAATAAACCTAACCTATTTTTTGTTTCTTATTGAGATTAAATTATAAGTGTTTTCTTTTTTTATATCTTCATCATCAATCCATATTTATCATATTTATACTTTATTGAGGCCGCTGTCGTGGCAGTGGCATATAACATCGTGGGTTCGATTCCCATAGGGGGAATATTTAATATTTTCATTTCGTCGCTTTGGAAACAAAACATAGCGCGGCGTAAAGTCCCGCCTTCCAACAAGTTATGTTTTGAAATATTAGAAAATAATAATGATTCTTACGAATTTCTGCTATTCAAAGACTGCTAGCTATTATTCGTGATCTTTTGTCAAGAGAGAATGCTATTTATTTTCACTATTTAAATATTTTTAATGATTATATTTTAATTATTTTCATTACACCGCTCAGATATAAGCAAAGCGCGGCATTGAGTTTCGCCACACAGCGCACAATGTCTCGAAAATTGGCCAAAAGGAGGCCTTCCTCCTTCTACCCTGCTATAGGGTTTTTTTCTTCATATTCTTCGATCATTACATTTATTTTAAACAAGTTCCAAGATATATGACCAACTTCATCTTTTTAACCGACTTCTGTAAGTAGAGTAGGTTATCAATTCGACTGTGTTTTTTTATGTTTGTTACCTCAGAACTTTTGACTGGACTTGGACCCATTTTGATATATTTTTTTATTTGAAAGCGAGTGCTTCCCGTGTGGTCCCATTTTTAAAAAATAATTTTTGACAATGGTGTCTATGAAAAAATCACATAAGTCTTAATGGATGAATAACGACGACGACGATTCCGATGATTCTCGGTCAAGCGAAGTAAGTCTGGGTCAAGCTGATGGTACAACAACCTTACTACAATATCGAACTACTAAACCTATTGTTTACTTGACATCGACTTCAAAGTTACAAAATCTTTTTTTAAATTACTATTTTTTAACAAAATCAAAGTACGATTTGTGTAAAATTATTTTTCACTTTGTAGTTCGTTGCTCGTAGTTGGTTTTTTTTGTTAAATCTCACTATCACTGTCACTCTGTAACGAAAGAGTTTTATATGCAACCCGTGGCAGCTCAAAACTTTGTTTTGCCTGAACTATAAAATGTAAAATTCCGTTTATTTTCGTTCCCGTAGGAATTCTGAAAAATCTTCTCTTACTCATGTTTTTCTATACGCCCCAATAAGGTTATATGACTGATTCGGATAAGGTTATAGTGTTGTACGCCGCGTTGTTTCGCTGCACGTTGACTGTGAATCAGTTAAGAAAGAAGATCATAAATATACTCGTCGATATAAAATATAAATATACAGCTAAATGTTCGTAGGTGTTCTAACTACTAATATCATTGAAACGGACAATAATTGACTGAACAGCAAAAATTATCGCAAAAAATATATATTAAAACATGACAATTTTTTTTTTATTAAAAGGAAAAAAATACATTTTTTTGCATAGAACTGGCATTTAACTTAAGAGGCCAGTCGTGACGCAGGGACACAAAGATGTGATTGTAAACGCGACAGGTTTTTCGATGCTTTGGGTTCCATTCCAACTCGAAGTAATAAAATATTTAATATTTTCATATCGTCGCTCTGGTGTCGAGGCAAAGCGCGGCGTTGAGTGCCGACTCATAACACGCAATAGCTACACTACGCTCAATCTACCTTGCTACATGCGTGATACAGCGTGAAACTGAAAAAAAAGAAAACAAATACTGGCATTTAACTTACTTCAAGTCTCATAACTAATTTGAAGATAATGATTACTTTGAAAAAAGTCCAAGTTTTTTTGTATCATATTTACGTATTATATACATACATTTTTTGTTGGGGACAGTACAAAAAATCATTTGACACAATACATTATGTTGTTGTCAATATAAAAAAAAACGATTGTTTACGTAAAATTGTCGTTGTTCGTTACTTATGGTGTTTTCAATTAGAATTTTCCAGAGAAAATGTCAATAAGCTTTTAAAATATGGAAACTTACTGACCTCAATGACCCCAGCCGTCGCAGGTTTAAGCCTCTTATATAGCAATCATTTTGTTGAAAATATAAATACGAGTATAATATCAATTTAATTATAGTTAATTAAGTCATATTTGAGGGCAGTCGTGGCGCAGCGGCACGAAGTGTGACTATAAAACCGACTGGTTGTGGGTTCGATCCCCTCTCGAGGAGATGAAATATTTACTTAAATTTATATTTCCATCTCTTCGCTCTGGTGTCGAGAACAAGCGCGGCGTTGAGTTCTGCCACTCAACACGCAATACCTCCGAAATTCGGCAGAAACTGGGGAACGGAGTATCTTAACACTAGGTTCCCTCTGCCTACCCTGCTGTGTGCGGGATACAGTGTGAAGCTGATTTATAATTATAGTTTGAACGCTTTAACTTTAGGAACTTCTGGTTCGAAGCGAAATTCTTTTTTGTTATATAAAGAAATATTTCTATTCGATAATGCCGGCGAATCGAAACAGCTAGTTAGTAAATAATTGCGTTATGCTATAATTAAGGCAATCGTGGCGCACTAAACGCGGTGGTCGTTGGTTCGTTTCTCAATAGGAAGAGTTACTTTTATTTCTTTCCTTTATTGGGTATACAAAGTTCAGCGTTGTGTTCTGCCATTCTATGAGGCGGTAACACGTAATGTCTCGAATTCGGGCAGAAAGTGGGGACTGAATGTCTTGATGATAGGTAATCAAAACAAACAACACAACTGTTGAAATTAAATTGAGATCATTTTTAAACATTTTTAAAGTGTTATTCCACACTTAGGAAAGAAAAATACTTATTTAGAAAACATATAAAAAATTAAACGTAGCGGGACTCGAACCCGCGCCTTCTGGAAACCGACCAGGCGCTCTGAGCACTAAGCCATACTTTCTCATCGAGCTACATCGAAATTTGTATACGCTTGTTGCTACTTATTTATGTTGTTAGCATCCCTATGGGGAGATTTTTACAAATTTACGTAACGTACGTTTTCTAAATAAGTATTTTTCTTTCCTAAGTGTGGAATAACACTTGGAAAATGTTTAAAAATATTTAATAAATAGCATTCTCTCTTGTCAAACGATAATTCTTGATAATTATCTTTCGGTAGCTGAAAGCCATACGTTCTTATCCTAAGTCGAAATTCTTATATCCTTGTTACAACTTATTTTTGTTGTAAGCATATGGATATGGTACCATAAGAGAAGTTCAAATCCCGCTACGTTTTCTCAATAAGTTCTAAGTTCTTTACTAAGTATGGAATAATACTTTAAAAATGTTAAAGCTATTCAGCAATTTTTAACAATTTATTATACTATTGTTACAGAATCAGTCGTCAGAGCGGTGTATGGGTTTCTCATGGTGGTATTCTCCATAGCACTGGTTGTAGTGGATCCTATAAATATATTTACGACGTGGGTAAGTTCATAATAATATACACCATTTTTGTTGTTTTAAGTATGTAGGATTATTTTTTTTATCAGCTTCACGCTGTATCCCGCACACAGCAGTTCCGTTTTCCAATTTACGCTGATTTATTTGAGGCATTGCGTGTTGAGAGGCGAAACTCAACGCCGGGCTTTTTTTGGCCTTGGTGTCAGAGCAAAGAAATGAAAATATTCATAAATAATAAATCATTCCCTGGAGTGGGGATCGAACTCACAACCTACGTATTACAGTCCGCGACGGCCTCGTTTATATATCATTTAATTAGTTTATAACTTAGTAAGTGAGGCCGGTCGTGGCGCAGCGGCACGAGGTGTGACTGCGAAACCGACTGGTTGTGGGTTCGAGGAGATGAAATATTTACTTAAATTGATATTTCCATTTCTTCGCTCTGGTGTAGAGGTTAAGCGCGGCGTTGAGTTCTGCCACTCAACACGCAATGCCTCCAGAATTCGGCAGAAAGTGGGGAGCGGAGTGTCTTAACACTGGGTTCCCTCTGCCTAACCTGCTGTGTGCGGGATACAGCGTGAAGCTAATTTAATTTATTTTTATTTTTAACTTAGTAAGTAGTGTGAGATTAACTTAGTGATAAATGTAAGAGAGACAGGGTGATCTTGGTTGACCTTCGAAAATAGTGTTGATGATACTGGAGGATCGTCATGTAAAAAGGAACGAGGACCCTGAGAGCATGTAGGTTCAGGCTGATGACTGTGGACGAAGCGAAAGAGGTATGCAGAGAGAGAGAGAGAGAGGGAGAGAGAGTAGTAAAGCAAGAAGCTAAAAAAGTGCGTGTATTACACACATACAATTTTTTTTAAAAAACCTCTATAAAACCAAAAAACGATAATTAGAAGAATATTTTTTAATATATATCCAATTTCTTTTATTGTATACCTACCCGTCATGGCACATATAGCGTGTGGCTGTAGACATAACGATGGTGGGTTTGATTTTCACTAGGAGGAATAAATTAACTATTTTCATTTCGTCCAACTGGTAACAAGACAAAATGCGGAGATTTATTACGCCACTCAATATACAATGTCTCATAAATGGGCAACGGAGAGTCTTAACATTATTTTTTTTCTGTTTAGATTGGTTATATAGTAAATATAATAATTTGTCACAAAATGTCTTATTGTGACTTCTTTATACAATGTAGATAAACAGTATCGCGGACTTTCTCAGTATTTCAGAGCTATTAAAACTGTATGTTTTCGTAGTGGAATGTACTTAGATTTACATTTGTAACTATTTCTGCAGCGCACACGGTTAAAATAATACGATGGCGTTCCTAGTTCTTGTTATTTTGTTATTTAAGGCTAACTAAGAATTAAACCGTATATAAAATATATAGCCTATAGCGGTCCTGAGGAACGTAGCTTTCATACAAAACAAAAAATAAGTAAATCCGACTGGTAGTTCCAGAGATTTTAGCGTTTAAACAAACAAACGCTTCCCCTTTATTATATAAGTATAGATACAGGGTTAAGGTACATAAAATACCTATAGCTTTTTTTGTCCTTGGATATCTATATGATTATTTACTAGTTTTTTCTATAGTTCTGATAAAATAAACTCGTTTTATAAGTGCCCCAATATTAAATCCAAAGGTTAATAGCAGTCAATTTATTTGCAAATTTGATTTATAAGCATAAATTAGTTTATGACGACTTTGTTGCGACTAGCTATTTACTTTGATTTCACTGGACATCGAAAATATCTATGGCTTCACGCTGTATCCCGCATATAGCAGGATAAGCAGAGACCTAGTCTTAAAGCACTCCGTTACAAAAATATTGATTTATATTATTTACTACTAGCGGCCCGCCCACGGCTTCGTCCGCTTAAAATACATGATTATTGATTTAATAAGCAGAATTGATTGACAACTATAATCTCTATATATAATAAGACAGTAAAAATATTTTGTCTGTACATTTAGTAATTTTGACTGAAATGGATAGAGGGACACTTAAAAAGAATAATAGAAAGCAAAAAGATTTTTTTGGAATTTCTTGTCTGTCTGTCTGTCTGTCGACATATTGTTGTCCGCATTTTTCTCTGAAACTACTGAACCGATTTACTTGAAAATTTCACCAATTGCTTTGTTTTAACTCAACTTAGGTTCTAAAG